>MU161713.1:0-18173 GCA_015888305.1 Antheraea pernyi
TAATAATTGCCGTCCTTTATAATTTAAAATACATCTCGTGTCACGTTTAAAGAGGTTACCAGCCCTTCGTGAAGCATCTAAAAAACAATTGGTCAATTAAATCCAAGTAGGTATCTTGACCTAGAACCATACTTGAAAATTCGTCATAAAATGATCAAAGTACCATGCCAATAGATTCAGCAATTTGGACGTGATTAAGCTTCAAAGAAACTACTTACAAACGCATCTATATTTAAATTAGACTTCAGAAGCTTATCCCCTTAAGCTTACTTAACTTTATTTTTAATCAGAAAAGCCTAAAACATAGGCTGATTCAGTTTAATACTTAGTGCAAAGGCTAACTGAGTAAAATGCATTTGTCAAACTAAGCACGTTATTCAGTTAAACGGTGTTATTTCAAAAAAGTTAAATACGTATTGAATACTTGCTTTAAAAAGGTTTCGAATTAAATGCACCGCGGTCGCTGAATGTTCGCCATCTTGCTCTTTTGTCTCGCTTTGGTTAATAAAATTAATGTAAAATAAAATAGCCTAAAATTATGAGAAAGTTATTTAATGCTTAGTGATTAGCGTGTTCGAATACCGCGTCTATCGATGTCAGTTTGAATTCTTTTGAATAAGCCAGAGCTTTGGGTGTAGGAAAACATCACGACCAAATTATATCACGGTGGTAGGGCTATTTGTAACACCCCCTCCCCAAGTTGAAAGTCTGTCTTCAAGCACCTATAGGTGTGTTCCGGGAGGTGCACTTCAGAGCTAGTACCTTTTTGTATTTGGCGTGTTTATCACCTTACACCACATTGTTATTTAACTGTGTGAAATTGTAGTCAAAAGCGGTGTTATTACAAAAAAATTAAATACATTGTTGAACACTTACTTTAAAAAGGTTTCATATTAATTTGCACCGCGGTCGCTGAATGTCTTGCTCTTTTGTCTCGCTTTGGTTACGTTAGGTTAGACTTGCGGAAAAGGATAACGCGAACTTGCCTCGGGCGAATGCGGTGCATTTAATTCGAATCCTTTTTAAAGCAAGTATGTAATACGTATTTAAGTCTTTTGTAATAACACCGTCCATGTCGTGCTAAATAATTGCGATAAAAGAGGATTTTAAATGTTAACCAGATCGATAAACACAATATGATGTACGACGAGGTGGCTGCACTGCCCAGTGAATATCTTTGTAACGGTTGGTTAAATCTCGATCTGAAGCGGCTGAATCAAGCGATTATGAATATTATCTGCAAATGGAGTAATCTTTACAAGCAGAATTTGAAAGACCATGTACAAAAAAGGTTTGATTACCTTGATTTATAATTGTCCATTATCATTATCATCTTCTTACCATTATCCCACCTATGTAGGGTCGGCACAATATGTTTTCCTTTTCCACTCTACCCTTTCAGGTGCCGTGTAAATATTTAAATCATTTACACATATCATTTTCCATCCATTCCTTTTTCGGTCTTCTTTTATCCGTCCACCTTCATAATCAAAACTTTTTTCGTTACATAGTTTTTATCTCTCCTCATGACGTGTCCATACCATGCTAACCTATTATTCCTCAGCTTTTCTCTAATTGATACTATTTTCAAACTTCCTCTGATATATTTATTTTTAATATTATCCCTTCTGGTTACACCACACATCCATCTTAAAATTCGTATCTCTGGTCACATGTAATCTTTTCTCATCCGTCTCTTTCTTAGTCCAGCACTCTGATCTATATAACACGACTGGTCTTACCTTAATATTTACTAGTTATACCTCCTTTTTCTTCATCATCATCAGCCTGTAAGAGACCGACTGTAGGTTCAGAGGCTTGTTCTCGAAGGAAGATATACGCATAATCACCACGACGTATTGGCCATTTCAAACTCTGAGAAATCCATTGTTCTATGTTTTCCCTTTTCCCACATATAGTAGTAATTCCTCAGGTTCAGGTTTCCTCACGATGATATTCTTCACCGTCAGCCGATAGTCTAAGCAATTTAAATTAATAAATGTACACGAATTCCGAAAAATTCGTTGATATATGCTGGGATTCGAAACTGCGGACATTGAAATAATATTCCCTTGGTTACCATAAATTTTATAAATTTGCTATTAATATGAATAATGTTTAAACAGTTTGAATGATCTTGAAGCCTTCATTGCGTATGCGACAAAGGAGTTAACTGTGGAACTAGCCGATGACGATTATGAAGGACTGTTGCAAGTAATGAGAGTGTTAAACGAAGTGCGTGCGAAGGTGGACGCTGGCACTGATCAGATGTTTGAGCCATTGAGAGATATCATTGACGTATTGAAGGAGTATGGTGTTGATTTCCCCGAGGAGACTTACGAACAGGTAAAGACTAAAGAATAATAGTTAGTGCAAGAATTTAATAATCACGTAATCAACAAAACTTTAATGTTTATTTTATGTATATATAATGGAAAGTAGATTTTTTATTGATCCTGTTTTTTTTTTCTCTTTACTGCATACAATCGGATTTCAGACAATGGAGAATTATCAATTCACGGTATATACTTTGGTAAGGTTATTAAGCGTTAGGTAACATATTGCTGATTTTCACATATATTTTAATTTGAAAAAGAAAGGTGTAATATTTTTTTAAATCGTATAATCCAATTATTTAACAGTTAAAATCGAATTGTAATGAATTTTGATGAATAAATGTAGAGGCGCCATAGACATATAAAAACCCAAGACGCACATTCTCGAATACAAGTAGCGCTGAAAACCGGCCGCAAAACTCCCCAATGTATATTGGTAGTAGTAGTATTGGTAGTATACGTGCTTATAGTTATGCGATAAACTAATGATTTTACAAATTCAACCTTACCTGAATGATTTAAATATGAGTGCTTAATGAAAAATTATGCACTCATTTTTGTGTGCCGTCTGTGAGATGTTAAGTGTGCATCTTGGGTGTTTGTATATCAATGAGAATTGCGAATTGCCTCAAGCCCGTAATCCGGCGTAACGTTGCCGTCTTTCGTTTCAGTCTTACTAATAATAATAGATATATTCAAATGTTAATTAATATCGTTCAAACAGTATGAGAATGTAAATCTTATCTGAAGACTCTTTTAAAGTGAAATATATATCCAAATAATAAAGAACGATTCAATTTTGGCCTATCAGTTCATGGAATAATCCAAACATTTTTATGATTTATACATATTCTATGGGCAATAGAAAATTTCATACAATTTTTTGGGAATATATTCTTAACTATTTACTTAGTATAGTTGACATACTAGAGAATAATTTTAGTTGGACGTCCTACCTGAACGCTGGCGTAATTTGGTAAAGTTGGCGACAGTGATGAAAAACAACGTGGCACCACTTCAAGCCGCACAGGCTGCTCTGATAGCAAAACGAGTGGCCCTTATTAATCTGCGTTTAACCATGTATAGGGAACAGTTTAAGTTAAAAGAGGTACACATACATAACAATCTACTATTTATTTTCATTATATATCTATATTAGGGTGGTCATTGGCAGGGGTGTTTTCGAATTTCTTTGCTGCTAGTGTGTATCCTATAAATAAACTTGATTTATCGATAATTATATATTTAACTCTGAACTTGAATAAATTTTCAACCAATAGACATAAGGAAAAATCGTAGCTAATCTTTTTTGTAGAGCATTAAATTATCTATAAATATAAGCATTACTCATTATTATAAATCCATTTGTCCCCGAGTTATAGAATTCAAAAGAACGAAAAAAATATTTCTTATGTTATTTTCATAAGAAACTTAGGTTGGAATGAGGACTATCTTAGAGTTAATATTAAGAGCTCAAATTTTCAAAGATTTTTTTCTATCAATTTGGAAGGGTTTGATAGTAGTCCGGTGAAGCTGTTAAGACTTTGCCAGGTCAATAGCGTAGTCAGTTCGAAAAAAAGAATAATAAACCCATGGAAGCAAACAAATTTGAAAACACCTCTGCTAAGGAGCACCCTAATCTTTATAGAATTACACTTTGAATATATTTTTTGTATCTCACATTATATTATTAGTTATATTCAAATAATTATTTATAGAAATTTTCATATAACTGGGACAAACGTACCAGTCTTTACGTAATTTTTATTTAGTTAGTAAATAAGCGCGAGTTGGTTTCAAGAGACCGCTTGGTATCACTACACTCGTACAGATCAGTTGATTAAAACGCCGATTTCCGGTCGCGAATATCTTAATTTGTTGATATGCTACACGGTTTTTAGTAAAGAGAGTTTCTTTCGTTTGTCGGATTGTAAAATGGACAGCCTGTAGGACAAGTCCTCCATCTACTAACACCTATACTCTCGAAATCATGTTGTTTTATGATGTCAAAACTTAAAACTTAATTAAAAACTCGGAAGGTTATGAGAAATATCTGTTATTTTTCTTTCCTTTAACTCTGTGTAGATATAAAGTTTTTGTAGGTGTTCCTCGAATCCTGTAAAGAGCCCTACAGACAAATCGATATAGTGCACAAAGAACTGTTAAGTTTCGAGGATATCATGGATAATTTAAAGAAGTCATGTATACTGTTTGATATACAACCACCGGATGAAAAGAATTTGAAGCAATGTAGACGTGAACTAAAATTAGTTAAGGTGGGTTTTAAGCTTTTAAGGCCTTGCTAGACCAATAGTGTATTCAGTTTGAGAAAAAAAATATTCATGCAAATAAGAATATTATTAGATCAATTAACTGCACAGTCAAACTGTTCTTTGATAAGGAAGAGATTCGACATTTGTGCATTATACCTCTACCTACGTTATAAAATGTTGAAGTAGTTTCATGAAAACTTAAGTTAAAACAGGGTGTGTTGTAAAAATACACGATAGAAGTGAAACTTTCGTATTACACGGAAACATTTTAATTTAAAAAGTACTACAAAAAGTCAACGTCACGAGGTTTTCTCAGACGGTCACCCATCCAAGTATTGACGTCGTTGACGTTGGTTAACCTCGGTGATCAAACGAGAACCGATGTTTTTTAACACTTTACACAGTGTTTACCTCCACCGCTTTTCGTCACACAAAAAGGTTGTTGATCTGAATTTCAAAACTCTCACCCATAAGGGTACCTACGCACTATGCGGTTAGCCGCAATGCGGCCAGCCGTGCGGCCGACCGCAATCAAAAATATCTATGAAAACGTAGTTTTTATACGCACTGTGATGCGGCTGCCAGCCGACCGCTCCGGTCGTTCTGAGCGCTGCGACCCGAATGACGGTCAGCCGAACGGTTGCTATACACACTATGCGGATAGTGCTACTGTGCGGTTGACTGTATACGTGTCCATCGACGCTCGCGCATTTTATTGATGACAACAGACATTTAAATATTGATTTCGATACAGAAAAAAATATAATTGAGATGCAAAATAGGCCAGCAATCTGGCCTTTTTACTTTATACTATCTACTTGCTCTCATCGCGTGTTTACAAATAAGGATGCATCCAGTATCTTTTTCTTTGTTTCTTTTTCTTTATATAACGCGAGTAAATATAATAAATAGCTGTGATACCTTCGACGTCTATCTTGGAAATGAGGCGATTCAACCGCAATCCATGACGGTTTCTCAAACACACGTTCCGGTTGCGGCTGCGGCTACCCACAATAGTCCGCATAGTGCGTATGTACCCTAAGACATTTCACTTCAATAATTTACAATGTTTTATAAAATATTTCATTTACAACAGCACTGTGATACAACATAATACTATTACTGTTATAGCAATCACCTTATAGTATGAGAAATGTATTTATTACAAAAATAAACAAAATTGGGTGTAATTTCATAAAACTTTAATTTGAATTTTAACTGTTTTTTTAATATTTCTCGTATAATAATAATAATAATAATGTGAAATCATATTATTTTACTATTACAGCAATTATGGGATTATTATCATCTGGTAATGGGAACTATTGAGTTCTGGAAGAAATCACCTTGGAAAAAGATAGACGCAGATGGTATGGATCAAGAATGCAAACGATTCTCTAAAGACCTTCGGCAACTCGACAAGGACATGAGAGTTTGGTAAGATAAAATAGATTTACCATACTTTCAGAATTTTTTAATAACTCTATATGTATATGTATATATATATACATATAGAATAAGAATGCAAACGATTCTCTAAAGACCTTCGGCAACTCGACAAGGACATGAGAGTTTGGTAAGATAAAATAGATTTACCATACTTTCAGAATTTTTTAATAACTCTATATGTATATGTATATATATATACATATAGAATAAGAATGCAAACGATTCTCTAAAGACCTTCGGCAACTCGACAAGGACATGAGAGTTTGGTAAGATAAAATAGATTTACCATACTTTCAGAATGTTTTAATAACTCTATATGTATATGTATATATATATACATATAGAATAAGAATGCAAACGATTCTCTAAAGACCTTCGGCAACTCGACAAGGACATGAGAGTTTGGTAAGATAAAATAGATTTACCATACTTTCAGAATGTTTTAATAACTCTATATGTATATGTATATATATATACATATAGAATAAGAATGCAAACGATTCTCTAAAGACCTTCGGCAACTCGACAAGGACATGAGAGTTTGGTAAGATAAAATAGATTTACCATACTTTCAGAATTTTTTAATAAATATATATATATATATATAATGAGAATGTAAAGCGAACGTATCTGCACATTTTAGATTTTTGTGGAAAAAAAATCTTGCAAGTTTTGGAATAACTAATAAAATACATTTCAATGATTTTTAGAAATGTCTGACTGTCTCTCTGTTTACATGAACACGCATCACTGCTAAAGTACTACGTTCAGAATAAAACATAAAAATCATAAAGCATCATTTCAGTCAAGTAACATTTAGTCTTGATTTTAATAAAATCAGTTCATTCTATCAAAAGTTATTGTATGTTAATGACAACGCGTCTTAAGTACGAAAGAAAAGTAAATGGAGTTAATTTAATAATTCCATTTCCATTTTTATAATTCCACGCGAACGGAGTCGCGGGCACGGCTAGTATATTGCAAACTTGGTTAATAAGCAGATAGTGTTTTTTTTTTACTTTTGACACTACATTTTTATTTAATGAATATTACTTTAGGGAACCTTACATTGTAATAGAAGGTACAATTAAGAATCTTATGACATCATTGAGAGCGGTCACTGACTTGCAAAATCCGGCAATAAAAGACAGACATTGGATCGAGTTGATGATGGCCACTAAGGTAAATTTATTCCCAAGTACGGGGAAAAGTTAATCATTATGAAATATTTGTAAATAAAATCATATCGTCGTTTTTTGTTTAGAAAGCTGTTCACGAGCACTTCATACTCATTAAAACATACCACAATCATGCTACTCCATATTTAACAAAAGTTAATAATGATTGTATATCATTCGATGATATTTTAAGAGATTTTAATACTTTAGAGGACGCTACGGATATTAAACAAGAAAACAATAATGAAAGAATGGTTCAAGCAGAATATCAGAGGTTTTGTCAATTGCAAGATTTTAGAAGACCTAAATTACAAGAAAATATTGTAGAAAATAAATTAAGTAAAGTAAACAAATCATACTCACTGAAAGAGTTTAAGAGGGATGGTATCGAATTAAAGCCGTTACGAAAAGGGAAATTTAGTCAAAATTTTCCAGATCATTCGCTTATACTTTCAGAGTTCATCTTGTAAATTTCGCATGTAGTGTACATAGTATATAGTTTTTATTTTTGTTTTAAGGTAAGGAAATCATTACATCTTTTTTATTCATAGTTCGTCTATAACTTATTTTGTAAATCGTTATCCAATTATCCACAAAAATTAAAATGTCTAAAAGTTTAAAATACACAAAGAACACAATGTAACTTGTCGCATTCATTATTTATGTTCATCAAATTTACCTTTATATTTCTCTACTCTTATACATCTTTATGAAATCAAACCCTTAACTGTAACTGTAACACTTGCAATGGTTTAATTGTAAGAATTGTAAGAAATGGTATTGGAAAACAGTTTATAATTGGTTCCTAATTTAAATCGCCAGTAACTGTGCTTGGATTTGGATTCTTTTTTTGCATGATGAATCGACAAGCTATAATTTACAGGTTAAATTCCATATAGACGATGATACGACACTAGCGGATTTATTGGCACTTAATCTCCATAAGTACGAAGAAGAAGTGAAGACGATAGTCGATAAGTCTGTCAAGGAAGCTGCTATGGAGAAAACTCTCAAGTATAAATGCTAAAGGCTCATTTTACCTTATTCATAAATTATGAGTGAATTGTGTTAACGTTAATTATTTTTGTTAGGGAATTGGAAGCAACTTGGGCAATAATGGAGTTCGATTATACTTCACACGATAGAACTGGAATTAAACTTCCAAAAGCGAGTGAAGAATTAGTAGAGACGTTAGAAGACAACCAGGTTTTATTTTGATCTCTTAATGGACTCTCATCATCTAATGTAGAATTATTATATACTTATTAGCTGTTCATGCGACTTCGTTCACGTAGAATAGTTACTTTGGGATTTGGAAACATTCTTCATTGGTGCTCCTTCCTCGCTAAATGAGCTATCTAACACTAAGAGAATTTTTCAAATCGGACCAGTATTTCCCGAGATTAACACGTTCAACCAAACAAACAAACCCTCTAGCTATATAATATTAGCTTTGAAGAATTATTAATTACAACTCGACTACTAAAGCCAAATCATTAACACATTTGTAGACCTGAAACTTCTCTTTAATGTTGCTATTGGTCATTGTGTCGTTATGTCGTAGAACCAAGTACAGAACATGATGTCGTCAAAGTTCATTGGCTATTACGAAGCTGAGGTAACTGAGTGGCAGAAGAAGCTTGGCACCGCTGATGCAGTTATTGCCATATGGTTTGAGGTACAACGCAAATGGCAATATTTGGAAAGCATTTTCGTTGGCTCCGATGATATTCGAGCCCAACTGCCTGAAGATTCAAAGAGATTTGATAACATTGACAAAACTTTCAAGGTTTGACGCTAGCTTTGAAGTTATTAATACATTATTTAAATTCATATATACGATAAATGAATTATATATAACTATTATTATAAACAATTGGCATCGACTTCCAATATATTTATTAGATAGCGCAAATATCAATATTTTTTATTTAATTTGGTTAATTTCGTATTTCAGTTATTTTTTGCTTTTTAGTGCCTTATTAGTTTTTCACATCGAAGTCAGTTTACTTTTTTGTATATTTTTTTATTAAATAAATTAAAGATAAAACAGAGTAATAATTTTACTAAAGCTGAATCGCTAGATTAGCAAAAGAAAAACGTTTTTGACATAATGTATTCATATAAAATTGTTATCTCTATTTATGCTTAGATAATTGGAATGTGAAAATATTTGTTTGATGATTATATTTTGCACAGGAACTGTTAAAAGATATTGGAACGACACCCAATGTGGTACAAGCAACGAACAAGCCAGGATTGTTAGATAAACTGGAGGAATTGATGAAAGCCCTGAATCTTTGCGAAAAGGCACTTAACGATTATCTTGAGACAAAGAGACTTGCATACCCTCGATTTTATTTTGTCTCCTCTGCAGATTTACTAGGTAATAATTTCGTAAATAATAAAAAGACATATCAATTATATTTAGTTAATTTGACTGATAATGCGGATACTTACGAAGATACTTTATGGAAATCCATCTTTAAATATTATAGTGGACGCTACTTTGCACTTCCGCCTGGAATTGATTGACCACCGCTACGTCTAAACCTGTTTCGCTCCTTTACGGAGGATCGTCAAATCGATGTTAACTCTTCAGTTGCGAGCGGGCGAGTCGTCCGAAAGAAGGATGAAGTAGTGGTGGTCAATCAATTCCAGGCGGAAGTGTTTTTTTTTTCCGACTTACTACAGCTTCACCGGACTAGACGGCGGAAGTGCAAAGTAGCGTCCACTATAATATTTAGTTAATGTAATTACAAAAAAAAAGTTTTGTTATTCTTATTCTAAAAATGAAGCAGGTATATTACAAACAGAAGCAACGAATGCCCAAACACTTATATAATAATATGTTGATTATATACAGTATTAATTAATTAATATACATGGCCATTTTTTATATGAAAAGCACATTAAAATGGTTAGGTTTTTGTTCTAATGTTTTATTTAAATAAATCCAGTATGTAAGCCGTAATACATTCACAGTTTGAATGGTTATAATAACAGTTACTACTAAGACGTACTTAATTCTAGAATCGAAATAAAGCATTATACAAACAGTCTGCATCAACGCTATTCGTCTTAACTGCGTAATCGAAATCGGAGGCCGAACACTCAGAGGAGCCATGTTCATAGTATTACATTTTGTAAATATTTTTAGTTACATCAATAAAATTAATTCAAATTTTCAAAGCGATTGCGAACATTGCTGTTTATACTAACTAGAATAAGTGAATCTTTTTACAAATAAACTCATTGGAACCTAACTTGAACTACGAAATTAAATATTATGAATAAAAGTTTGAATGAGTTTTTGCCGGGATTTTGATCTGTCATGTACTGGATTTTATATTTTATTCATAATCTTGTGTTACTTGACTCTATATTGTGTAAAATTGGTGGTGTTTTATGTAATATAGTTTGTTTATTGTACATAAGTGAAGTGAATGGAAAATAATACCACGGACCATTAATTCTGAGATGTTGCCAGGAAAGTTCTGACAAAATGGCCACCATCTTGTTAGTTCATTGAAATGATATCAAGAAACTTGTAATATCGATACTCACTTGACAATGGCAGTAATAGTCTACTAGAAGACTGGTTGCCAAAAATAAAATAGAAGAACTTGTAATTCTATTAACTACTCGACAATGGCAGTAATAATATAAAGTTTGGTTGCCAAAAAAATAAGTTTGTATAAGTAATATATTGTGTATGTATTATGGATGTGTAAAAAGAGATTGTATATATAATATTTTAAATAACTTTTTCATTATCAAACTTTGTTACATCGGGACGCGCAACCTACGTTTCAGGCTGTACATGAACTCAATGATTTCCCATAACTACAAGAAGTATAACTTCGGAAAAATTGTGATATTTAATTAGTACAATATTAAAATGTTCGTAATTAATACATTTTCCTATGATAACACATTTTGATAGATGATAGGGAGAAAGATATTTTGCTTCTTAACGAGTTCTTGAAAGTTGTTAGATCCTACGTGACACCTTGTAATCGATACATTTTAGGTAGAACTGTGGCTCAATCGAGTGACTGACTGTATGCGATACACGTTGCGCGATATATTTGAACACTGCATCAAATCATACGAGGATAAAGCGAGGGATGAATGGGTTTTTGATTGGCCAGCGCAGCCCGCGCTTGTAGCCACGCAAGTATGGTGGACAACGGAAACCAATCAAGCATTTGAAAAGCTCGAAGAAGGTTATCAAAATATTAATTTGCTTGTGTTTACTTAATTTATTATAACTAAACGTGTCATTAAATTTTATATTTGTTTTTATATTTTACCATAAATAAAAAGCAATACAATATAATTAACAGAAATTTTAGATCACGAAAAGAATATTTGATATTTCATATAAATCATTAACGTATATTAGGTTACGAGAACGCTTTGAAAGACTACCAAAAGAAACAAATTGCGCAGTTGAATGCTCTAATCATGCTTTTACTTGGCGACTTGACGGTTGGCGATCGACAGAAGATAATGACTATTTGCACGATTGACGTACACTCGAGAGACGTTGTCGCTAAGCTCATCACAGCTAAAGTAGACAATTCCAATGCGTTCCAGTGGCAGAGTCAATTAAGGTAATCGATATTTCTAATTTAAGGAGATTTCTAATTTTATGTTCATGTTCTTCCGATACATTAATTTATAAACAAATTCGATTGTCGTTTTATTACTGAAATTTATTCGACCACGGGTCACATACTTGCAATTCTTTGTACATTAGAAATTGCAAAAATGTTGCAACTGTTCGGTGGATTCGACCTGCGACTTCTTTCGCGTTAATGTGGTAAAAGATATTACATATATGTCCTTTTCTATACCCCTGAGTATTATGCAGAATTTTATGATGATTGGTTGGATGGGTAAGGCGTAAAAGTATAACAAAGAAATTGTAAAGTACACAACAACTTTGTACGCAACCGTCCTACGGGGGGCCAGACGTAGGCGAGGACGAGGAACTACTGTAAATGTTAATGATTTAGTGGGGAAGGGAAAACCACGTGCTACCTCACCCTGATTACGTCTATCGTAGCCCAGCACGGTCGCTCACTAGTCTACCTTATAATATTCGCATTTCACTTTAGTTAAGGTTTATATTTGTTAATTTATTTTAAAATTTCAAAAGGAATATAAAACCTGGTGGAACATTTTCAGACACCGTTGGGATATTAAACTAAATAATTTATGTCCTTTTCTGTACCCCTGACTATTGGTAGTCCGGTGAAGCTGTGAAGACCCTGCCGGGTCAATAGCGTAGTCAGTTCGAGAAAAAAAAATAAAAAAAAAAAACCCTGACTATTATGCAAAATTTTATGACGATTGGTTGAATAGGTAAGGCGTAAAAGTATAACAAAGAAATTGTAAAGTACAACAACTTTGTACGCGACCATCCTACGGGGGGTCAGACGTAGGCGGGGACGAGGTAACTGTAAATTTTAATGATGTAGTGGTGAAGGGAAAACCACGTGCTACCTCACCCTGATTACGTCTATCGTAGCCCAGCACGGTCGCTCACTAGTCTACCTTATAATATTCGCATTTCACTTTAGTTAAGGTTTATATTTGTTAATTTATTTTAAAATTTCAAAAGGAATATAAAACCTGGTGGAACATTTTCAGACACCGTTGGGATATTAAACTAAATAATTGTTACGCTAATATATGCGACGCTCAATTTTTGTACGATTATGAATATTTGGGTAACACCCCTCGTCTTGTCATCACACCGTTGACCGACCGATGCTACATAACTTTAACGCAGGTAAATAAATCATATTTTGAAGCATTGATGTATATAAAAACTCAAGACGTGAGACAATGTCTCAAAACCCACCGCATAAACAAATTTAAAATTATTCACTCATTTCAAATAGTCTCACGTCTCTTGCGACCTTGTAAAAACAACTTTAAATCATTCAGGTAAGGTTGAATTTGCAAAATCATAAGTTTATCGCATACGTATAACGTACGTATATTGGGGAGATTTTGCGGCCGCTACTTTTATACGAGACTGTGCGTCTTGGGTTTTTATATGTCAATCTTTTGAAGGCATTAATTTTTGTAATCTCATTTTACAATAGAATCTATCTTATTATTAGAGTCTACATTTGATAATGGGTGGTGCACCCGCTGGACCCGCTGGTACCGGTAAGACTGAGACCACAAAAGACTTGGGCAGAGCTTTAGGTATAATGGTGTATGTGTTTAACTGCTCCGAGCAAATGGATTACAAATCGTGCGGCAATATTTACAAAGGTAAAAGGTTTTTTTTTAGTATTCAACTGTATTTTTATATAAATAGGCAGAGAGAAAATAGTTATTTATATCTTCCACCTCTGCTTCTCAACCGATTTCTTTTGTTTAGTAGTTGATGTCGGGCTTCAGTGCTATAAATAAAACAAAAAGTTGGAAGTACAGTTTTTTCTACACTGATGAGCCCAACCAATCCTTTACTTATAAGTCTCCATTCGTCATAATTCACGCTTACGTCTACTAATGTAAATAAAAAATTGGAAAAGAAATCCAAATCGTAATATCTATGTATTAACATACTAGCGCCTCTCCGCGACTTCGCCCCCGTGGAATAATTACTTTGGGCTAACGCTAACACGCATCGGAAGCTCTCAAAAGGAAAAAAAAACCTCGACTCTGAAACATTCTTCATTGGTTCTCCGCTCCTATTAGTGTTACCAGGATTATATATAGCCTTCCTCGATAAAAGAACTATGTAACCTTTATTATGGCCGAATGTATGTTACCACTGGACGACCACTATTAGATTAAATTGGTAACATTTTTTGTGGAACTGATAGGTCTTGCCCAAACCGGCGCTTGGGGCTGTTTCGATGAATTCAACAGAATTTCCGTGGAAGTGCTGTCCGTAGTGTCTGTACAAGTGAAGACTGTGCTCGATGCTATCAAGATGAAGAAGAAGAAGTTCGATTTCATGGGCGAGCACATAACGCTCATTCATACAATAGGTATGTTTATTACCATGAACCCTGGATACGCGGGAAGGACTGAGTTACCCGAAAATTTGAAAGCTTTATTCAGGTAAGTTTATTAAACTATTTAACGCTACTACAATAGAATATCCGCACTCAATTTTTATGCAGAGATTATTTTCGTAAATGCAAATACATAATTGAAAACGGAAGCAGACGACCAGGTCAGAAGATCACGAGGCCGACAGATCAACAGACAGATAGAGTAACAGCAAAGCAGAGATACTGATAATGAATCGCTGAACGAAAAACTAACGCAAGCATGAAACACTGACAAAACAAAGCAAAGTATTTCTTACACTAAAATTACATGTACTTCCTGTGTATCTTCATTTAAATCGGTTATAAATAGATTTTTATTTATTCCCAAAATATGTTATCAATATTTCTATTCTATAGTTCTATAAATTGAGGAATAATATAAACTTTCAGTATACATAATTTCATAAAAATTGGTCATTCCTTTTTTTTAATAGTAGCACGACAAAATGACTGCACTGTGCCTGATGGTAAGCACAGTACAATCCAATACAACGGCGACCATCGAGTGACTGCGAAAAGCTGGATATGCACAGACTGATCCCGAAACGCGACCCGCAGAAGCGAATCACTATGACGGGACCTAGTCAGGCTGTAAAACCCTACCACGCCGCTTTCGCCATTGCCTCGTTCGTTATTCAGCAGGGTGCACCACGTGTAGGTGAAGTTGGCTTGGGTGTCTCAAGTCTTAGATGTTATTCGACAACCATATAATCGTTATCAGTGGTTATTATAATAGGAATCTACTAAGAAAATTTGAAAAAGAGTACTTAAATGGACAGAAAGAACTACTGAGAACAAAAGAGACTGGTTGATGATCGTTATTAAACAATAATATCGTCTTGTAGACCGTGCGCTATGGTGGTACCGGACTTCGAATTGATCTGTGAGATTATGTTGGTAGCTGAAGGTTTCCAGGAAGCACGTCTATTGGCACGGAAGTTTATCACCCTATACATGCTATGCCGCGAGCTATTATCAAAGCAAGACCATTATGATTGGGGTCTAAGGGCTATTAAATCGGTGCTTGTTGTTGCTGGGTCTTTGAAGGTATTCAAACCTGCATTTGTTTCGTGTGCCTTCTTTACCTAAATACATTGCACCATAGTGTTCTAAGATTTATCGATTTATATAAGTAGGTATATACGCAGAATATAAATTTCAACAATTTGAAAAAGTGTCAGTTTATTTTTAACTGACTTCAAAAGACATCAAACCTAGGTTCATAGTTCTGGTGTATTTTTATAAATTTTTGTTACTTCCGAACTTGATTATGTATATACCGATTTGGATTTGTTTTTTTTATTTGAGAAGAGATATTTCCAAGGGGGTTCCAATTTTAAATTTATTATCATTGGGCCTTGAATTTCGAAGGAAGACCAGGGAATTCTTCAAAATCAAATATGAAATGCGTAGTGAATGTGGTATTGGAAGGTTAAAATTAAAGTTTTGGTTAAAGACATTCTGTTGTGTTTTCTTGAGTAGAAGTTTTATGAAGTGCTTATTTTCTGTTAAATTTTACTTTTTAATAGTAAATACATGCGTAAATTCTATCTTTGAATATTATATAGTGTAATATTATATTCATAGCGTGGAGATCGTTTGAGACCTGAAGATCAAGTACTGATGAGGGCATTACGAGATTTTAATATACCGAAAATAGTGACAGACGACATGCCCGTATTCATGGGTCTAATCGGTGATCTGTTTCCGGCGCTCGATGTACCACGGAAAAGAGACATGGATTTCGAGAAGAATTTAATTGATGGCGCGTTGTCAATGAAATTACAACCGGAACCTGGATTTATTTTAAAGGTATTAGACACATATATCTTGTAACTATTATATGAAAATACAATAAGTGACTGTTGCGTGAGACTTCATTTGCGTGAAAAAGTCTTTGTTATTTCAGAGAAACTACTTATTTTATTTGTGTTAATAGTTTCAGACATCGTTCAATTTTGTAATTTTCATATTACTGATTAGAATTGAGTCTGTACAATTATACACAGAACATCGAAAACTTTATAAAATACAGTAATCTTTTTAAACGACTCGTCCACCTTTTGTTCTTTGAAGTGTGTACTCCACCATGTGAGTACTATTAAGGTGTATGTAACCTTTACTAAATTGCTAATAACAACTTTACATAGTTCTATCACTACAATCGAATGAATAATGCTTTTAAAAATCTATTTTTAACTTCTACATATGTATTTCTTCTTACTGTTTTGTAACCCTGACAACTTGTAAGATAATCGGTTGTTTCGTTATATTATGTACTAGCTGTGCCCGCGACTCCGTCCGAGTGGAAAGTAATGTAAAACAGTTATTAATAAAATCATCTGAATGTATGAAGTCCATTTACTTATCTACTTTCCTCTCGTTCTTAAGTTGCGTTGTCATTGAAATATAACTATAATATTAGTTAGGATATATATTTGCTATCGATCTTTGATATTTGCAATATAATCATTGGTAAGGTTGTATAAATCAGAATGATAACACTTTGTTCTTTTAGATGGTACAACTTGTTGAACTGTTTGCTGTTCGACATTCAGTATTCATCGTCGGTTTTGCCGGCACCGGGAAATCAATGGTGTGGCAATGTCTATATAAGACGTACCATCTGTTGAAACAGAAACCTTTTTATAACGACTTGGACCCCAAAGCAGTGACCAATGACGAGTTATTCGGAATCATCAACCCGGCGACGAGAGAATGGAAGGATGGATTGTTCTCTACAATCATGAGAGATATGGCCAACATGCCCGGAGATGGGCCAAAATGGATTGTGTTGGACGGTGATATTGATCCAATGTGGATTGAAAGTTTAAATACTTTGATGGACGATAACAAAGTAAGTTGTATGCCATCACTAGCTTGTATCCCGTGGTTTAACCCAAATGTAATTTTTCCCGTTCTTAGCAGCCGACTCTCCGTATCGCGCCACTGTTATAAGGGTAGCTAATAGCCGTCTATAATAAATACACTACAGAATTAAAAAAGAATGTAAGACGTGACTGAAAATGTCAGATATCAGTTCATTCCTATAAATAAAAAGACAAACAACCTTTTAAGCTTTATTATATTAGTAAAAATAATTTTCTAACTCAAAGCAAAAGTGTCGTTTAAAGTGGCGAGTATGTTACGTGAAGATTTTATAAAAACAAATTTTTGAGTTACGGAAAAAAGATACATCTTAATCACAATTTTATAAAACCCCCTATAAAAACATCAGACTAAATGATATTACATAGTATAAAATAAAGTCCCCTACCGCGTCTGTCTGTCAGTCTGTTCGCGATAAACTCAGAAACTACCGAACGGATTTTCATGCGGTTTTCTCCGGTGGATAGAGTGATTAATGAGGAACGTTTTAGTATATAATTTGTCAAGGATTTTTTCATAGTCCGGGCGAGACAACGTCTGCCGGGCCCGCTAGTAAATTATAAATACCTTTTTAGAAGTGCATGGATTTCGTTTATAGAACAAATTCATTGAAAAATAGCTCGAAGGTTTGATAATTCAACATTATATTATGTGACAGAAATATTAACTCGATATAAAATAATTTTAGCTTCGTTCACACATTTCTCACAAGTGAATGTTCTACTTTTTTATTTTATTATAATTCGTACGCTTGGAACATAGGTAGGTACAACTGTAGGTGGTAGAGCCACGCTGAAGCTAAAACTGGTTTCAGCATGAATGGGCCGGCTCGCCCGCAGTAGTACCGTCCTCTCATAAAAAACCGACGTGAAGTAACAGTGCTTGTATTGTTACGTTTCGTTCTGTTAGTGAGAGCGCCGGAAACCCACCTCCCCTCCCCTTCCTTTCCTCCACCTCCCC
>MU161713.1:18412-38872 GCA_015888305.1 Antheraea pernyi
TTATATAAAATATATATATATATATATATATAGATATGGCAATACATTCTATACCATTAATAATGATAATTATTATTAGGTATTGACGCTGGCGAGTAACGAACGCATAGCACTAACAAAGTCCATGCGATTGTTGTTCGAGATATCGACTTTGCGTACTGCCACACCGGCTACCGTATCCAGAGCAGGAATACTGTATATCAATCCACAGGATTTGGGATGGAATCCGTTAGTTGAATAGCTGTTCAATTTGTTATCGCTTTCTTAAATTAAAATTTTAGTCCAAGTTTGTTATATACTACTAGCTGACCGTCCCGTCATTGCACGTATTTACTAAAGAAGAAAAAGAAAACACACATCGCTGAACGCATATTGCGTATGAAAATCGTAGTTTTTTTTATTTATAACTAGGCTCTGCTCGCGACTTCGTTTGCATGGAATAGTTACTTTGGGCTAGCGCTAACTCGCAGCCGATACTCTCAAGAGGAAAATTCCCGATTTTGCAATATTCTTCATTGGTGCTATTGGTTTTAGCGTGATAGTTTTTTTTATTTATAACTAGGCTCTGCTCGCGACTTCGTTTGCATGGAATAGTTACTTTGGGCTAGCGCTAACTCGCAGCCGATACTCTCAAGAGGAAAATTCCCGATTTTGCAATATTCTTCATTGGTGCTATTGGTTTTAGCGTGATGCTATATCCTATAACCTTCCTCGATAAATGGGCTATATAGCACTGAAAGATTTTTTCAAATCGGACCAGTAGTTTCTGAGATTACCCCCTACAAGTTTACAAACGATAGGCCTCTATAATTTTATTTATACAAATATATATATATATAAGAAGATAATTTTTGTTTTGTTTAGTTTCTTTCAAAATATTAATAACCATAGTATTTTGTCTTTTATAATATGAACTTGAAATCGAAAACGCTAGTATGTTTACAGCTTCGTCGCATCTTGGATAGAGACAACACGCGATGATGAGTCCGAGAAGGCAATGTTAACAATAATGTTCGACAAGTATATTCCGTCGCTGTTGGAAACCGCCAAGAAGTACAAACGAATCACACCGCTGACTGAACTGCAACAGATTCAGTTGACGTGCTACTTGCTCGAATGTTTCCTTAACAAATCGCTTTTACCGTCGGATTGTCCTAGAGAATGGTGAAGAAATTTTATGAATTATACACAATTATACACTTACTTTTGTGTCCACCCCGGCTTTGCACGGTGTATGAATGAAGAAAACGTTTATTTTACAGTACAGTAATTTACAGTACAACCATGTTTTGAAATGGCAATTAAATAATTTTACGTTAATTTGTCAACGCTGTAAATATTTTTGAAGACACTGCCTTTTGTCTCTACTCTACTCACTTTTACTAAAGATACCCACTTTTTAAAATTCTGAACCGCAACCTTTTTTGTGTGACTAAAAGTGGTGGGCGTAAACACTGTGTTTACCTTCGGGCGTTGGAGACATACGCTCTTTTCGCTTTCTTTCGTTCTCGTTGTCCGTGGTTGCGTGTACTACGTTCAGGCTGCATGGCGATCACTGAACATAATCTATGCTATTCAGAAGTCATTGATTGGTAATCAAAATGTTTCCCTGTAATTCAAAAATGTACGTTCTATCGTGTGTGTTTACGATACACCCTGTGTGTTTTATACGAGTATACAGATTTTTAACCCAAATGTTTTACTTCTCCGTAAGATTAGTATTTATACAAGCCTTATCTTGGCAAAAAAAATCACCAAATAAGTGCAGCCGTTCTGAAGTGATGTGGTTACGTACGTTCGGCAATTGATGATTATTTAAATTGATTTTATGGTATTTATAATGTAATGTAGTATATAATGAAGTGAACGAATATCGATATAATCTAATATTTTATTACAGGTATGAGATATATTTTGTATTTTCTGTCATCTGGGGCTTCGGATCGGGGCTATTTCAAGATCAACTCGTCGACTGGCGTAATGAATTTAGCAAATGGTTCTGTAATGAGTTCAAACAGATCAAGTTTCCCTCCACTGGGAATGTATTCAGTTTTTTTATCGATCCGGAAACTAAAAAAATGTTGCCATGGTCGGAGAAAGTGGTAAACCTTGAGCTCGATTTAGACTTGCCGTTACAGGTAAATATTTTTATAACAAATATTTATGTATAATAAGTAAAACTTTTGAAATTGTTAGATTTGTTACAATTAAGCATTTGTTTTTATGTTTTGTCAAATTATTGAAAGTATCTAATCATGAGCCCTAGAGGGTAAAAGGTTCTGGTAAATACAACAAGAAAGCTTTAATTATCGTTTTTAAGGATTCCTATTTCCAACACATTTATTGTTAGACATTAAACAAATTAAAAGTATTAATTATAATAATTTGATATTAAAAATTAACAATAAAATGAATTGATGAATCATTTGCTTCCTTATACATACAGTGTTCTTTTATACACTTTTTTTCCAACTGGATCTCTTTTGGCTTTTTCGTATTAGCTTCAATATAACTGTGACAAAATATCTAAATTGTGTAGTTATGTCCTTACTGAGGTTGATGTTAATGCAAATGTTTTTCACTTTATAACAATTAACCCTTTCAAGCATTAATGCAAATGTTTTTCACTTACTTTAAAATAATTAACCCTTTCAAGCACTGGCAATTAATTCCGAGTACATTTGTACGCTCAATGATTTTTGTTAATATAACTTTATCTTGATTAACCGCAGGATGTATAACACCTCACGTTCGCTTTATATCTCTGTTATAATTATTATTTCATATCGCATATGTTCCACGTATCTGAATCAAGTAAGCATAATTTGAAATATTGTTTGGGGTGACGCTATCTATCAATTTCCGCGTAAGCCTTCATTATATAATCGCACGATATAATAAATCATTACATCAGCTGTAGTCCGGTGAAGCTGTTAAGACCTTGCTAGGTCAATAGCGTAGTCAATACGAGGAAAAAAAAATCACATCGACATATAGAACACCCACTGCAGATCCATATACCTCTTCCTGAAGGATGGTTGTCATCACCACGCCAGTCCATAACGTATTGGCGATTTGAAAACTCCAAGAAATTCATAGTTCTATATTTTCTCACATTTGATGGTACTGAAAGAGCATTTTTCAGGTTCAAGTTCTCCACACGATGCTTTCCTTCACTGGCGACCAATAGTGTTACCAAATTAAATTAGCCAAGGGACATTAATTTCACTCGACCACCATGATTTAATAGAGTTATTAAAGCACTAATACATTTCATCTATCCACACTACATTAATATTACAGTTAACCTTTATGTAATTGCCTTTCAAGTATTATATTTGTTCCAGTCTTGTTTAGTCTCCACATCAGAGACTACGCGTATCCGATTCTTTATGGACTTGCTGATCGCTAAACAAAAACCTCTTATGTTGGTCGGCAGTGCCGGCAGCGGGAAAACTGTCAGTGTAGCGGCCAAACTAAACTCGCTACCGGAATCGTATGCAGTTACTAATGTACCCTTTAACTTCTATACTACCTCGGGTAAGAGATTAATGTGATAATATTAAGTTTTTTTAATACTACGATGGTGGCAAACAAGCATGCGCGCCGCCTGATGTTAAGCGGTCACCGCAGCGTATGGACGCTTGCAATATCAAAGATGTCACATGTGCGTTGCCGACCCTTCAATATCCCATATGCTTTCTCCTTTCAGAATGGCATATTGTTGATCATAAGTTCTCTTCTACTACAAACATGTTCTAAAAACTCACATTAACACCATCAACCTTTGGCATGTTTAGAAATCTGATTAGTGATGCCCAGATTAGTTCTGAGAACGTCGTCAAGTGTTCCTGTCATATTTCCTATTTGTTTTACATTAAAAAATTGTAAGGCACTTTTTCATAATACTCCGTTAACACATTCGCGTATCTACGCATTTTTAATACGTGTAGTTTCATAGTAAAATTTCAAATAAATAGACCATAATTATATATTATGAACTTACACAAGAAAGTAATGGCAAAAAAAATCGATGTATACAAATAATAAAAATACAAAAAGTTATTGTAATTTTAATGACGACGCGACTTAAGTACGAGAGAAAAATAGATAAGTAAATGGACTTAATGCATTTAGACGATATTACTAGTCATTGTTTTTTTAATTAGGTTCCACGCGGATGGTTTCGTGAGCACAGCTAGTATTTTCTTTTATGTCATTGGTGGCAAACATACATGTGGGTCACCTGATGTTAAGTGATCACCACCGTCCATGGACACTAACAACACCAGAGGAGTTGCAAGTGCGTTGCCACCCTTTGGGGGGAAGGGTTAGATCGTGTAATATTATTGTTACCCTTCTTATTTAAAAGTATTATTGATCATTTTATAAGATAATCATTTTTTAAAGATTAATCATTTTAATAGTGGTAGAGCCACGCTGAAACTATTACTGGTTTCAGCATGAATGGGTCAAATTATTGAAAGTATCTAATCATGAGCCCTAGAGGGTAAAAGGTTCTAGTAAATACAACAAGAAAGCTTTAATAATAGTTTTTAAGGATTCCTATTTCCAACACATTTATTGTTAGACATTAAACAAATGAAAAGTATTAATTATAATAATTTGATATTAAAAATTAACAATAAAATGAATTGATGAATCATTTGCTTCCTTATACATACAGTGTTCTTTTATACACTTTTTTTCCAACTGGATCTCTTTTGGCTTTTTCGTATTAGCTTCAATATAACTGTGACAAAATATCTAAATTGTGTAGTTATGTCCTTACTGAGGTTGATGTTAATGCAAATGTTTTTCACTTTATAACAATTAACCCTTTCAAGCACTGGCAATTAATTCCGAGTACATTTGTACGCTCAATGATTTTTGTTAATATAACTTTATCTTGATTAACCGCAGGATGTATAACACCTCACGTTCGCTTTATATCTCTGTTATAATTATTATTTCATATCGCATATGTTCCACGTATCTGAATCAAGTAAGCATAATTTGAAATATTGTTTGGGGTGACGCTATCTATCAATTTCCGCGTAAGCCTTCATTATATAATCGCACGACATAATAAGTCATCACATCAGCATATAGAATGCCCACTGCAGATCCATATACCTCTTCCTGAAGGATGGTTGTCATCACCACGCCAGTCCATAACGTATTGGCGATTTGAAAACTCCAAGAAATTCATAGTTCTATATTTTCTCACATTTGATGGTACTGAAAGAGCATTTGTCAGGTTCAAGGTAATCACACGATGTTTTCCTTCACTGTCGACCAATAGTGTTACCAAATTAAATTAGCCAAGGGACATTAATTTCACTCGACCACCATGATTTAATAGAGTTATTAAAGCACTAATACATTTCATCTATCCACACTACATTAATATTACAGTTAACCTTTATGTAATTGCCTTTCAAGTATTATATTTGTTCCAGTCTTGTTTAGTCTCCACATCAGAGACTACGCGTATCCGATTCTTTATGGACTTGCTGATCGCTAAACAAAAACCTCTTATGTTGGTCGGCAGTGCCGGCAGCGGGAAAACTGTCAGTGTAGCGGCCAAACTAAACTCGCTACCGGAATCGTATGCAGTTACTAATGTACCCTTTAACTTCTATACTACCTCGGGTAAGAGATTAATGTGATAATATTAAGTTTTTTTAATACTACGATGGTGGCAAACAAGCATGCGGGCCGCCTGATGTTAAGCGGTCACCGCAGCGTATGGACGCTTGCAACATCAGAGGTGTCACATGCGCGTTGCCGACCCTTCAATATCCCATATGCTTTCCCCTTGCAGAATCGCATATTATTGATAATAAGTTCTCTTCTACTACAAACATGTTCTTAAAACTCACATTAACACAATCTTCTCAACATTAATTACCTTTGGCATGTTTAGAAATGTGATTAGTGATGCTCAGATTAGTTCTGAGAACGTCGTCAAGTGTGTAAGGTACTTTTTCATAATACTCTGTTAAAACATTCGCGTATCTACGTATTTTTAATACGTGTAGTTTCATAGTAAAATTTCAAATAAATGGACCATAATTTTATATTATGAATAATGAAGAAAATAAAATAAAAACAAGAAAATAATGGCAAAGAAAATCGATGTATACAAATAATAAAAATACATCTCCTTTGTGATTAAAACACGTCATAACTACGTATAAGGACGTATCGACATGAGGACATTCGATGCGGAATTTTTCGAAGACGGTTCTTTTTTTAACATGAGGAAATCTTAGATAATATTCTTAGAATCTTAGATCGATAGGGCGACGGTGATGAGGTATGTTAGATTCTTTCTGGCAAAATCCCCACGATGTTCTTTCTTTTCACATCTTTTTGCCAGGGAGCGGGGATTTTTGCGCATAACTACCGGCCAAAACCGCCAGGTATCAGCCTCTATAGGAGTATCGTCTTGCGACTTGAGGGGCCCAAGTAGAGAACTTTCTTTGAGAAGCCGACGGGAGACAAATTGAACACGAGTGTCTCAATCTCAAAGGCTTGTGCATTGAAATATTTTTTTGTATTAGCTTGACCCTTTACCATTTTTAATGGCTAACGAAGCGGGTCAGGTACAACTAGTAATATCATATTTTTATTTTACAACAGAAATGATGCAAAAAGTGTTGGAGAAACCGCTGGAAAAGAAATCTGGACGTAATTTCGGTCCTCCGGGTAGTAAATTCATGATATACTTCGTAGATGACCTAAATATGCCTGAAGTAGACACATACGGCACTGTCCAGCCTCATACACTCATCAGACAATTCATGGACTATAGGCATTGGTAAATATGTATTATTTGACCTAATAGTTAGGTTTCTCTTTATGAGATTTCGAAGTATTGCCAAGAACATAGTGGACAGTGTTGAATGGATAACCCTAGACTAGGTGAACATGACATTTTGAAGTTAAATCGTAACAAAATAGATTTTATTTACAGGTACGATAGACAAAAACTCACATTAAAGGACATATCTAATTGTATGTTTGTAGCTTGTATGAATCCAACTGCAGGATCTTTTACTATTGACCCTAGACTTCAGAGACACTTCTGCACATTTGCTGTCAGGTAATTATACCTTATTTTTGCTTCTTTTATCTTAGCTAGGATTTCGCATTAATCATTACACAGTATAAAACAAAGTCCCCAACCGCGTCTCTCTGTCCGTCTGTTCGCGATAAACTCAAAAACTATTGAACGATTTTTTCAAGCGGTTTTCACCAGTGAATAAAGTGGTTCATAAGGAACGATTTGGTATATAATTTATCAAGGATTTTTTTATAATATGCGCGGGACAACGTCTGCCGGGTCCGCCAGTTGAATATATGTGACAGAAGACAAGAAGTTAAACCTCGAGATAAGCTTACAGTGTCGTCCCCGGAGAATTGTGCTCATTTTAGGAACTGAAGCCAGATTAGAATAATCACGGCATTATTTATTCAGATTTCACTGCTTATAATTGAAATATGTTTTATGTACACAATTGTAGTAATAAGTATTTTAGTAATTAATTAAATTACATTATTTAAATTATACATTATAAAATTAATTAAATTAAATTTCAACACAAATTAATAATTTTACGATATTTAGGTACAAATCAACGTAAGCTATGTTTTGTATGGAAGATTGATAATAGTGTATTATATATATTTTTAAGTTTTCCTGGTTTGGACGCGTGCTTCCAAATCTACAAGCAGATTTTGACACAACATTTAAACAACCCCTTGAATAAATTTGGTGTGGCGGTTCAACGGTATGGAGAAAATTTGGTCAACGCTGCACTCGCCCTACACAACAAACTTGCCTCAATGTTTTTACCAACAGCAATAAAATTCCACTACATCTTTAATTTGCGCGATCTCTCCAATATCTTTCAGGTTAAAATACTATTAATTTTATCTCTATTAAAATTTAAATTACTTAAATTTATATAGTAGAATGATTCGTTGTTGTTTAAACAGTTCAAACAACAATTTACTCGTGATACGTCACTCTATCAAATATAATTTCAATTTTAATAAAGTCAGTTTCGAATTAATTGAACATCCAAATAAAATAAATCAAAACAGCATCTTCCATTCAGCAACAATGATTTATATTAAAGAAGTTTATTTGGTTTAGGGTATTCTCTTCACAACTGGTGATGCAATTAAGACTCAATCGGAGTTGATAAGGTTATGGATGCACGAAGCAACCCGAGTATACTCCGATAAGCTAGTCGATTCAACAGACAATGAATCCTTTCAGAAGCTCATAGTAGAAGTTATCAAGAAGAATTGTGAGGTTAGTCAACATAAATAATATTTTAGGGCCTGAAAGTAGGGTACAGATTAACAAAGAATTATGAGTTCAATACGACTCCAACGATTTGAACAAAGATAATCTGAAGCCCTCAGTGTATATTATTCTCTCTCTCTCTTCTTCGGATCCTATGTCCCCATACTGCCGGGGCAGAGGGCAGACACAATGCTTCTTCATCTCTATCTATCGATGGTTTGACTCTTGGCACCTCACCTCAAGTAGCCCAATCTCCATAGACTATGCGAGCACCCATCATCGCCAGGTCTGTCTAGGTTGACCACGCTTCCGCCTGCCTTGGGGATTCCAGTTCAGTGCCTGATTAAGTATATGGCTGTTGTGTATCTAGTGTATATTATTTACATATTATAATTTAAACCATGAGGAATTGTAATGAAACAGTCTAAAGTAACTGCTTGAACATATGCAGACTTATTTCTTATTGTTATCAGGTATTATTAGACATTTATTAATCTTCAGGAATATGACGACAACGTTGTCTTTGAAAAGCCATTGATTTATTGCCATTTTGCGGAGGGTATCGGTGATCCTAAATATTTTCCAATAAAAGAATGGCCGCAAATCAAGAAACTCCTTGATGAGTCTCTTTCGTCCTACAACGATCTCGTTGCTTCAATGAATCTGGTGCTGTTCGAGGACGCTATGTATCATATCTGCAGGTATATATAAAATGTATTTATTACCTAGTTTTTAGGAGTATTGTCGAATTCTTTTTTATTTATTTAAATGTTACTTCATCGTTATCATTTTCTAGAATCAATCGTATTCTAGAAGCACCACGTGGCAATGCCCTTTTAGTCGGCGTGGGAGGTTCCGGTAAACAGTCTCTTTCTAGACTATCGGCTTTTATCTCTTCTCTTGAAGTATTCCAAATACAGCTGCGAAAAGGATACAGTATTAATGACTTAAAAGTGGACATAGGTATTAAAAATACACAATACAATTCTAAAATTATTACCTATAATTTTTGAATTAGATTGTATCTATTTTGATATTGTTTTTGCAGCTTCTTTATATATTAAGTCGGGATTGAAAAATCTAGGGCATGTGTTTCTGATGACGGACGCCCAAGTGGCTGACGAACGGTTTTTAGTCCTGATAAACGATTTGCTCGCGTCGGGCGAAATACCCGAGTTACTGGCTGACGACGAGATTGAAAATGTTATAAATGGTGTGAGAGGAGAGGTAACCATAAACAATAAATATAAGCAATAAACCATAAATACTTCGGAAAATATTGTAATCATTCCACACTATAAGGGCATTCATTTATTTATTTACACATTATGCGTTAAATACGCAATAGCGGACTTAATGCCAAAGGCATTCTCTACCAGTCAACCATTAGGTGATGCAGAGATAAATGTTGGTAGGTTTATTTATAATTGTTTAGATCATGAAATAACACTTTTTCCTTATAGTTTATTGGTTTTCATATTATTTGAAGATATGGTTTTAGATGGTTGTTGGATTTTCTTTTTCTTTCTGATATAGTTCGTTAGTTTTCATACTATTTATGTTAATTTTATTTAATCATAGTTATTAAATTTTAAAGGCCGGCAACGCACTTGTGACTCCCCCTGTGTTGCTAGTGTCTATGTACGGCAGTGATCACTTACCATCGGGTGACTCGTCTGTTCGTTCGCCTCCTATAATATAAAAAAAACATTAAATATGTAAAATCGTTAAATATTTTATTTTATTGAAATTTAATTTATTGTTGGAACATGCCGTGGCTGTCTATAAAAATGGCTACATTAAAATTTAATTACAAATTTGTTACTATTAGTATATTTACAATTGTATTGTCATTTTAATGTCATGATAAAAAAATAAGTAAATAAATAAATTCTTTTATATTGCTTGTTTTTGGCGTATTTAAACAAAAATATAAATCTCCACTGTATTTCTTGTCTGTAGTTATTAGTTGATCTTCCTAGTGTATAAGTAGTCCGGTGAAGCTGTTAAGACCTTGCTTGGTCAATAGCGTAGTCAGTTCGAAAAAAAAATCCTAGTATATTCACGATACTCGAATTACGAATACGAATTCTTCGATACTCGTCAATGAACATGTATTAAATTAGTATTGTTTAGCTTTTTACACACTGTGTCCTAGTTCTTTTTATAATGTTTGAACTTATAATTTTACAGACAAAAGCAACTCGAATTACGAATACGAATTCTTCGATACTCGTCAATGAACATGTATTAAATTAGTATTGTTTAGCTTTTTACACACTGTGTCCTAGTTCTTTTTATAATGTTTGAACTTACAATTTTACAGACAAAAGCAACTGGTGTTCCTGATACTCGCGAAAATTGTTGGAGATTCTTTATCAATCGTGTTAGGTTGATGCTAAAGGTTAGTATTTATAAAGAGTTTTTTTTTGTTTTATATCAAAAGCCGGTAAACGAACAGGTGGGTCACCTGATGTTAAGTGATCACCACTGTCCATAGACACTAGCAACGAGTCGAAACTGCGTTGCCAGGCTATGTATGAGGGTTGGGGTAGGGGTAGGGTTAGGGAAAGGGGGAAGGGAAAGGGAGGTGGGTCTCCGGCGCTCTCACTGACCGAACGAAACGCAACAATGCAAGCACTGTTACTTCACGTCGGTTTTCTGTCGGTCGGGAGGTACTACGGTCGAGCCGACCCATTCATGCTGAAACCAGTAATAGCTTCAGCGTGGCTCTACTACCTACAAAAGCTTTAAGAGTTTTTAGAGATTTCTCAAATTAAGATAGAATTTAAATAAAATTGCCCATAGGTTGTGCTATGCTTTTCGCCTGTGGGCGCTACTCTGCGTGTTCGAGCTCGTAAATTTCCATCGATAGTCAACTGCACGGCCATTAACTGGTTCCATGAGTGGCCGCAGGAAGCATTACGATCTGTCTCCAAACGATTCATCGTTGAAGTTGAATCATTGCCGGTGAATATTTTGTTTCATTTGTTGCTTCCAGTAACCTTAACTCTTGAATAGTAAGGACTTAATAAATTGTAAGTTAATTTTGAGGCTTCCTGAAGTTACACATAGGTTGTAAGTTCAAATGTTTTGGTTTTGGGTTCTCACCCTGCAATACGATGGATCAGGTACTCGCACTGTAATTTCAAAGAATTCTGAGAACTAAATCTTATTTTTTAATAATATATTTAATTAATCTATATATATACAAACTGATTTAAGTTCTAAGATACGATTGTCGTCATACATAACAATAGGTGTGATAGAAAAAAAGATCGCGTAAATTGTTGGAACATGTCCAGTTATACAAAATAATAAAAACAATGATAAGGATTAATACAATAATAACCAATCCTGTAATAAAGCAAAATAATAAGTTTTATGTAATTTAGTTTCAATATAATCAAATGGTTTATCTATTTATAACAGGTAGAATTAGTAGAGTCGGTATCGAATTTTATGTCACACGTACACCAAAGCGTCAACAAGATGTCAGCGGTGTATTTCCAAAACGAGCGACGCTACAACTACACCACGCCCAAGACTTTCTTGGAACAAATCTCTCTGTATACGAAGCTCCTTAACGAGAAGACCAAAGATTTAACTATGATGGTGTCTAGACTTGAAAACGGCCTCGAGAAACTGGCATCGTGTGCAGCGGATGTGGCTGTGCTAAAGGTATTTTATCGAACCCCATGTTTTAAAACCGTATTATTGGTAATTGCGATATTTTGCATACATTATAATTAGCATCTATTACTGTAACATTTTAGAAAAGCCGGTTTTTTAAATATTGAATTACATTTTTTTTCTATGAATCTATGCAAAAAAAACTAATGAGGTAGTTCAATAAAGCAAATAGGTTAAATATACTTACTTATTAAATATACTTCTTAAACAGGTTACGTTAGCCGAACAAGAAATTATACTCAAAGAGAAGAACAAAGCAGCCGAGGCACTCATTGACGTTGTTGGAGCTGAGAGCGAGAAAGTTTCGAAAGAGAAGGCATTTGGTAATATTCGTGTATTACTGTTCACTCGATTCAATTCGGATATAATATTACAAGCGAGCCCAGTAGACGTTGTCCGGCACTGAAAATAAAACCTCCTGAAATTAGATCGCATCGCTACCTACCAGCTTCGATTTTGAATCTAAACTGTTCTTGAATCAACCTGGACACACACAAAATTTCATCTAAATTAGTGTAACCCATCAGTGTTCAGTCACATACACACGTACAGAATAATTATACACATAAAGATTTATATCTAAATATTCAATAATAGTACCATAATGTAAAAATACACTACTTTAACAGCTGCTGAAGAAGAAAAGAAGGTCAAAGTGATTGAAGAAGATGTCACAATAAAAGCTAAAATTTGCGCTGATGATTTAGCGAAAGCTGAACCGGCTTTACTAGCAGCACAAGAGGCGTTGAATACACTGAACAAGAATAATTTAACCGAGTTGAAGTCATTCGGATCACCACCCGATGCAGTAATAAACGTAACAGCGGCAGTGCTAGTGCTGTTTTCTAAAAGGGGCAAAATCCCAAAAGATAGATCGTGGAAATCTTGCAAAGTAAAATGATTCTTTTCATTCACAAAATGGATTATCAATGTTTAAATTTGTAGGATAATTTTTAAATAAATATTTTTCAGCTTATGATGGCAAAAGTCGATCAGTTCTTGTATGATCTGGTATATTATGATAAAGAAAATATACATCCGGATGTAATTAAGGTACTATAACTCATTCAATACTATCCTCTCTATCTATAAAGTTTATAATCGATTCAGAAGAACATTCGAGTGTACATTTTAGTGATATACTAGCGGGCCTGGCAGACGTTGTCCCGCCCTGATTAAAAATAAATCCTTGACAAATTATATACAAAAAGGTGCCTCATGAATCACTTTATCCACTGGTATAAGCTGCATGAAAATCCGATCAGTAGTTTTTGAGTTTATTGCGAACAGACAGAGAGACAGACGCGGTAGGGAACTTTATTTTATACTATGTAATGATATAATTTTGCATACACTTTCTATCCAACCATTTTTAGGCGGTACAACCGTATATAAAGAACCCCGAATTTAACGCGGATTTAATAATGTCTAAATCGGCTGCAGCAGCAGGTCTATGTGCGTGGGTTATCAACATCGTCAAGTTTTATGATGTGTATGTGGTCGTAGAACCCAAGCGACGGGCACTTAATCAAGCCAATGCGGAACTACAGGCTGCTAGGGATAAGTTATCCTTTCTCACTGATCAGATTAAGGTGAGTTTTGACGATACATAAAACAATTTCCATAATCATTCATGATCATTTAGACAAAGCGATGACGGTTCAGTTGATAGCGTGTTCGGACACCGCATCTATCCATGTAGGTTGGAATCCTTGCGAATGAGTCGGGAGCTTTCGATGAAGGAGAACTGATCTAGTGTTTTTTTTTATTGTAGCATGGCAAAATGTCTGCACTATGCCTGATGGTAAGCATAGTACAACCCAAAAACAATGGCGATTACCGAGTGACACACTATCCATCACCGGTCGCCACTATCATGCGGGCCTGCAAAAAGCTGGATATGCACAGGCTGATCCCTAAACGCGACCCGGAGACAAATCACTACGATGAGCTTTAACGCCATATACATGGTGGTTGCGACCCAGTGCGGCTGTAAAACCCTACCACCCCGCTTTCGCCATTGCCTCGTTCGTTATTCAGCAGGGTGCATCACGTGCAGGTGATGTTGGCTTGGGTGTCTCAAGTGTTATGATGTTATTCGACACCCTTACTTCCTAAACCCACCTGAATAGCTACCACCCTCAAGTTGAAAATCTTTTGCCAAGCACCTGTTGGTTTGTTCCTGCAGCTGCATTTCAAAGCCAGTCCTTCTAGAGTTTTAATGTGTATACCATCTTACTCGTAGATCACGTACATCGTCCTTTAATATTCGATAAGGTTGTGGACAATAACCTATATAGTATTTTAAAAAAATTATAACAGAATACAAGCTTTTACTCGTAGCTTCCATTACATTTAACGAATCCCTTGGGTACAATACTATCTTTCTGGATGGAAAGTAACATATTCTCTTTTCTGTACCGTAAAAGAGCATATGTAAAATCTCATGAGTAGTCAAGGTGTGAAAAAAGAAATAAACTCATGTTCGCATTTATAATATTAGTTAGGATTGGTTAAACATCTGCTTAAGTTGACAACAAATGGCAAAAAACAAAATGATAATTAAATTTAAATTTCTCAATAATTCCCTGTTCTTATTGTAATATGATATATAACAGGAACTCGAAGAAAAATTAGCAGAGTTAATGAAAGCTTTCCAAGAAGCTGTAAACGAGAAAATGAAATGTCAAGCTGAAGCAGATGCTACCAACGCCACTATTGACCTAGCTAATAGATTAGTGAATGGTCTAGCTTCTGAAAAGATCAGGTATTAAATCGTGATAAAAGATTAGCCAGTTGTTTGTCAAGTAACAAATTTGGATGTTGTTACATAATTCATTAGAATTTATTTATATGCAAGTCTTGTTATATAATACAAATTATCTTGTAGCTTAAAATTATACTCCCCATGAAAGTGTACACTATATCTGTGTACTGTCTTTCCAAAACTGATGTTGGTGAACAATAAATTGTAACTACTGTATGTTTTTCAAATCGTTTTTAAGTCTTCTTTTATGATTTGATCATGTCAAGTGAGTGCCTGATACAACGAACAAACAAAGACAACAACTTTTCATGTTATACTATAGGTACTCATATTTGTTTTACGTTTTTGTAATAAAATCCATTCGTACAGTTATAGCAAAAAGATATAAGCGTATTAAAAAAAACTCACATTTATCGTGTCTTATTTTATCGATCTTAATTAATCTTAACAAACCGTGTCACGCAGTTCCTCCGGAATAATATATGTTTATATTTGAAAGAGACGGTCTATATCGAATTCTAGTTCTTCTTTCTACTTAAAAGGCACAATCGAATGAGCTCACCGAATCCACTCCAAGGAGTTTTATATCAGCGCTTGACTATCAATTCGACACCAAATAAGAACAATTCAATCGAAATCTCAATACTTAATCTCGCAATTTTTTAGAATTTAAGAAAATACCCGTTTTCGATTTTCTTTTGTTTTCAGTAGTAAAATTTAAATAACAGCAATTTTTCTAATGTCAGTAGCGACATAACATAAAAACATATTTCTTATGATGACCAAATGTTAAAACAAAACGTCTATTATGCTCCTTACCTCATGATTTTTATGTATTTTTTTCCACAACACTATACAAATGTACAAAAAGTAAAAAATGTTTTCTTTTTTATAATTTTGTATCTTCAGAAAGATATAGGTTTCAGTCCCTCTTACAGCAAAGTTAAAAAATGTGGACCAAAAGGGTTTGAATGTTTCTGTACTAATACATTCATTTAAATCATTACAATTATGAAATTGAAGTTTAAATAAATACATTTACATTGTTAATATGCACAATTTGAATTGTGTAACGTAACGTAATCAATTTTCTCCACTTTTTGCTAGATGGTCAGCAACTGTGGTAAGGCTAAAAGAATCCGGTGTCACGCTTCCTGGTGACGTACTTTTAGTGACTGCGTTCATATCCTACGTGGGATGTTTCACGCGTCGTTACCGACAACAGCTCATGTATGACGATTGGATACCAACATTGGAAAAGACAAATGTAATTAATTTTGTTGATATCGGGTACCATATTGTCAGACTTTTGAATTATGTATAGGTTATTAACCAGTTTCTAAAAGGAGAAGGTTCTCAATACGATTGTATTTATTTTCAATGTTTCTTACCTCAAAACGTGGTCACTTATAAACCGATTTGAAAAAAATATTGCAAAGTGGATATTTTAAAGAAGGCCCAATTTTTATTTGTATACATATGAAATGCATAATGGTTGAAATATTGGTGCATTTTTGACAATTATAGACTAAGTAAGCGCCTAATAACTACTGTAAAGGACGTTCTGGTGCATCGTTTTAATGTCGGTTATATTCTTTGTTAACTTTTTTTTATATATCTAATATTATCATTAAACACAAATAGCGGTATAATTTAAAATTAATTAAATATTAGATTCATATACATAATAACTAAAATATATTTTTATTAAATTAAAAGCCGAAAATTGAGATTACGGAAGGACTCGAACCGCTGACAATGTTGACCGATGACGCTCAAATCGCAAGCTGGAACAATGAAGGCCTCCCGACGGATACCATGAGTTCGGAAAACGCCACTATACTGACAAACTCTGCTCGATGGCCACTCATGATTGATCCGCAACTGTAAGACATAAAGCTTTAAAATTAACTGCGTATACATTTTTTGATATTGTTATTTAAAGGATCCTGGAAATATAACTTACAGGCAAGGCATTAAGTGGATTAAATCCAAGTTTGGGGATGCACTTGTCGTCATTAGGCTCACACAACGAAATTACATGGAAGGCATCGAGCGGGCAGTTACAAATGGAAACGTAGTGTTGCTCGAGAATATCGGTGAAACTGTAGATGCTGTTCTGGAACCACTCCTTGGTAGAGTACTTATACGGAAAGGCAAAGTGCTCAAGGTATTCGTTTAATATATATAATGGGAAACCGACATACATGAAGGTAAATTTGAATATTAGCTCCAAGCTTGCAGTTGTTTGCGTAAAACAAAGCTAACCCGTATCGAGTTGAAATAAAGCGACTCGTTTTACATGCAAAAATGAAATATATTGGCTGCCTCCAAGCTCGCAGTTGTTTGCGTAAAACAAAGCTAACCCGTATCGAGTTGAAATAAAGCGACTCGTTTTACATGCAAAAATGAAATATATTGGCTGCACTTATACGTTCCAGGCACTCTGGCTGCTTTTTGTTCTATAATTTGTAGACTCGGTACATAAATTCAAAGAAAATTCTTAGATATAAGATGTTTTTAGTTAATATATGAAGTTACTATTGAATATGGCTTTTCAGATTGGAGACAGAGAAATCGATTATCACCCTAGTTTTCGTCTTATACTACAGACAAAACTTGCTAATCCGCATTACCAGCCTGAGATGCAAGCACAGTGTACGCTTATCAACTTTACTGTTACTCGAGATGGGTACGTTGTAACTGTAGTTATATCCACTAAAATCAGAATCAGATTATCATAATAATCAGAATAATCTTTATTCAATTTAGGCCCTGAGAACGCACTTATGAACGTCAAAACTAGCACCGGTTTGGATAACAACCCAGTCATCGAGAAGAACCGGCAAGAAACTCGATCTGGTTTATCTTTTCTAATAACTAACATATTTTTTTATTATTACATTATAATAGACACATAGAGCTACATTCGTTTTTAGTGGTTGCACAGAGAGAGGCGTCACTTCCAGACGTCGCTATCGTTCACATATTGATTCACCCTGTAATAACCGTTATGTATTAGGACCCGCTTGACATAACACTTGAACCTACTATCCGGCGAATCGGTAATGTGTTCATAGAATATAAACACATAAAATAACATTTACAAGAGCAATTCAATCTTAAAATATTAAATATCAATAATGTTTACCTCTGTCACAAATCAGAATATTGGACATCACATTGTAATGATCCATAAAGCATGCAGCACAGCGACGAGTATTGTGAACATATGTACCCCACACATTGCGGTGTGTTAGGCAATTAAATTACTTTGCATTTCTCGGAGAGCTGAGGGTGGGTTATGTACAGCTTGCACAGACTAAAACCCCATGATACCTTCTCACACCTATTGGTCGGGAAGCAGCAGCTGCCGACTGGCACAGCGTCTACTGCTCAGCAGGTGTCGGTCCCTCATCAGGGTCCCCTTCGCGTTCTGAACAGTCAGAGTGGTAGACTCCTCATGGGAGGGCGAGAGTTGAATAAAATATACAATTTTGTTATGAAAAGTATATATTATTGTAAAATATATACTCGTAAATATAATATCGTAAATAGTTCGTCTTTCAATCCACATGTTTTGGAACTATTGTATCTATGTGTATTAATCCCCCTAATAATGGATCATGTGCAAGTAGAAATATTTTTTTCTTTTATTAGGTTAGAAGAACAGCTATTAGGTGAAGTAGTAAAAGCTGAAAGGCCTGATTTGGAAAGTTTGAGATCGGGTCTTACCAAACAACAAAACGACTTCAAAATCACGCTTAAATCACTCGAAGATGATTTACTAAAGCGCTTATCATCAGCAGGACCTGACATACTTAGCGATTCTGCTTTAGTTATAAATCTCGAGATAACAAAAAAGACTGCTGCTGATATAGAAACAAAAGTCGAAGAAGGCAAAGTAACAGCGGTTAAGATTGATGAAGCCCGAGAAAGATATAGGTAACATAATCTATTTGAACGATTTACTTAACAAATTAATAATAGCAAAATAGCATTAAGTAACAGGCTATTTACCAGAATCCACTGTTAAGATTGACGAAGTCCGAGAAAGATACAGGTAACATAATGTATAATAGCAAAATAGCATTCAACAATGGGCTATTAACAAAAGTTTTTCTTGCGGTCAAAGTGTTCGGAAAAGGAGTCTCTAATACATTACGAAGAAGTATCTAATACATTCTAGTAGTCACGATATTTGGTCTCATCCCAAGTTTCTTTTTACTATATGGGATATTTTATTACAAAAAATTCGATAAAATAAAAATAATATAACGCTTTAGCTTATTTATTATTCCAAGACATTTCACGTAAGCTATGCTTTTTTGGGAAGGAGCCTTCTTGGTGATTTGTGATCACGTATATGACTGGCAAAGCCAAATTTTGTTTTAGAGATTTTTTTGCCATTGCCTGTCAGTATTATATGTACAGGTATAGGAAGGCTTCGGACGGGTTCTAATTATAAAGCGTCTATGTCTTGTAATCGCTTTTCCTCAAAATTGGTAGCTATCTTATAAACAGACCTCTGCAACTCACGTCTCTGTTGCGCGAGCTCTTCCCAACCCTCACACGAAATATTACGCGCAGTTAGATGACGCTTTAAGACATTCTTGTAATGCAATAGCTAACCTTCAGGAATTCATTTTCTTTCCTTTACATATATGTAGAAGATAGCTGTAGGCAGCCACTAGTCATGCATATGAACAGGATATCCACACCGTCTTACTTGACCGTCTACTGTTCTTTATGTGTTTTTAGGCGTGCAGCCACACGCGCGTCTCTATTGTACTTCATACTGAACGACCTGTATAAGATCAATCCGATGTATCAGTTCTCGCTGAAGGCTTACAGCGTGGTGTTTAAAGAGGCACTAGCTCGAGCTGAAGAGGCCGATGATCTAGAGGGGCGCGTGCACAACCTCCTTGACAACATCACATACTCTGTCTACGTTTATACCTGCAGGGGTCTATTCGAAAGCGACAAATTAGTGTTTCTGTTTCTCATTACTCTACAGGTGAATTAATTTAGAATGCATGCTAATAATTAATAAAATGTCGATATTTCATTCAATTCATCATCTTTTTTTTCTTTTTTTTTTATTGTAGCACGGCAAAATGACTGACCTATACCTGATGGTAAGCACAGTACAATCCAAAAACAATGGCGACCACCGAGTGCCACACTACTCATCGCCGGTCGCCACTATCATGCCCGCCTGCAAAAAGCTGGATATGCACAGGCTGATCCCGAAACGCGATCCGCAGAAGCGAATTACTATTACAGGCTTTTTCGCCATATACATGGTGGTTGCGACCCAGTCAGGCTGTGAAACCCTACCACCCCGCTTTCGCTATTGCCTCGTTCGTTATTCAGCAGGGTGCACCACGTGCAGAGGTTGTCTTGGGTGTCTCAAGTCTTATAATGTTATTCGACACCCCTTACACCCCTTCTTACCCTTATCCCACCTAAGTAGGGTCAGCAGAACACATTTTCCTTTTCCACTCACCCCTGTTAGATGTCATCTTACTATTTACACCTTTAATACACATCATTTTTCACACAATCCATCCATACCTTTTTCGGTCTTCCTCTAGTCCTATATCCGTCCACCATCATACTTAAAACTTTTCTAGTTAGCGTTCATCTGTCCTCATGACATGCTCATACCATGCTA
>MNPI01023532.1:0-36300 GCA_015888305.1 Antheraea pernyi
AATTCATCCAGTTACGGTAAGCTGAGGACAACATTTTAGTATTGTTAATTATTGTCAAAATTGTCTATGAATTTTGATTGTAAAAAAATATCAACGTATACACTTTTCTATAAAAAGTTTTTGTTTTTTTTTTGCATGAATTTCTCGTTCTCCCACTCGTTCTTTCCAATCAGCGCCTCTATAATACTAGTTTCGAACTAACATCTGTTGGTTATAAATGTACATCTATAGCTATGTATGTATGCATACAGCGGTACTGCGTAAATCGTGTACAAGTTTTTGGTCATTTTTATTTGTAATGAATATATTATCGTAAGGCAAATCTAAATCCAAGTATGTATATGCAGGAGTCAATGTTTATAAGTAGATCCGAAGATAGATAAAATTGTTTGTAGGAGGCAAGAAAATTTAAGGGAGCACACTCTCGTAACAGATACGTAAACAAAGTGAATGAAAATAAATATTTGAAAGTTGTCAGTTTGAAATGTCAAAATTAATTGTCGTCCACCATATTTTGTTATCAAACTTGCCAAAAAAATTATATAACAGTGCCATCTAGTAAGTTAATTGATAACCAAAACTAGACGCGCCTTTTCCATACAAATCCGATTCTGAGGAGTGAAAATAGCCTGGTTCTCGTTATAACAGATTTCATAGAAGCGAAATATGTGTAGCTACCGAGTATGTAATTCTCTTTGGCAGACTGGCTGAAACGTTTGAATATATTTTAAATAGAATAAATCTATACTAATATCATAAAGCTGAAGGGTTTGTTTGTTTGGTTGTAAGCGCTAATCTCAGGAACTACTGGACTGATTTGAAAAATTCTTTCAGTGTTATATAGCTCATTTATCGAAGAAGGCTATATATAGGCTATATATCATCACGCTAAACCCAGTAGGTGCGGAGCAACAATAAGGAATCGTTCAAAATCGTTTTTTTAGTACATTTTCAGAGCTTCAGTTGCGTACTAGCGTTAGGTCAAACTAACTATTCCACGCGGATAAAGTCGCGGGCAGAAGCTAGTATCATATATGAAACTAGAAATAAACAGTCTATTTTACACATTCCGATTCTTATTATTACGCTGTCCAAGTCGATCTAGAGTCCTACAATAGGGAAGCCCCAGGCTCTTAAATATGAAAGTGGATGGATATACAAGTAAAGGAAGGCCGAAAGAAAGATACATGGATTGTGTTTGTATGTTATATGTATGAATACCGAGATGACGGGTGATAGAAGAGAGCGGACGAGGGAAATATTATACAAAGTTTACTTAGATGAGAACAAATAGAAACCAAATTTCAATTATTGTTGACAATTCCAAAAAACCAAATTTCCAAAATTGAAGGCAAGAAATAATTTTTAAACTCGCGGCTTCGCTTCCTTTAATCTAGAATTGCCTTATCCTTTAGGAACAGTATTTTATTTTTCTGGGTGAAAACGTGCATGTAAAATGCGTTTGCATGTGAAAGCGTGACGAAGAAACTCACATTTCCATTTATAGTAATATGTAAGAAATTTAAGATTCAAGGTTTACAACATCTCATATGATCTACAAAAATATAATTAGACGATTATTTTCCCGGCCATTATAAATGAGACATCTCAATTCTCACAAATGAAACGAACTGGACTAAAATAAGAGACAGATACTAACTCTTCTCCCCATAACATAAGAGACGAATACTAAACTCTTCCCCTCCATATAAAATAAGAGATTAATAGCTACTAACTCTTCTCCCCATAAAATAAAATAAAAATACTAACTCTTCTCCTCCCTATAAAAAAAGAGATGAATATCTAATAACTTCTCTTTCCTATAAAATACGATATGAGCACTAACTCTTCTCCCCATAACATAAGAGACGAATACTAACTCTTCCCCTCCATATAAAATAAGAGATGAATATCTAATAACTTCTCTTTCCTATAAAATACGATATGAGCACTAACTCTTCTCCTCCCCTTTTTTTTTTTTAACGTGGGGAAATCCCTTATGGATACGCCACCCTCCCGGGGGAGAGGGTGGGTTATGTCCGAGTCGCACGGACTAAAACCCCACGGTGTACCGACAGACCGTTTTGTGGGGGCGGCAAGGGATCGTTCAAGCTAATCAACCTTGTAGAGCCGCCCCCACGGTCCGCCCGGCGGAAGGTGGCCGCCGGGCTCCTACCTATAGAGGGACAGACCGGGTACACACCGGCTGCCCCCCCTCGTCCGCCGGACCTGTGCAATGAGGAGATGGGCCCCCCGGCCCATCCCCTCAGGTCCGGCTACGGTGGCAGGAGGAGTTGTGCAAAGCGCCGCCTCCTCCTGCCGGTCCTCGGTTGGCGGAGACGGCCACTTAGCGAGTCTGCCTCGCGGGCCCTCTCCGCCTCCTCCTTCTGCGAGACGACCTCCTCGCAGAAGGAGGCCATCGCTCGCCAAGCCTGTTCGCTGCCGAGCATGGCCGAAACCACGCTCGGCAGCGATAAGTCCATTCCCACTGCCGCCGCCAGAATGCGGCGCTGCTCCCCCCACGTAGCACACTCAGACAGAGTGTTCTGCGCGGTATCTTCGACAGCGCCGCACTCGTGGCAGGCGGTGGTCGGCTCCCTGCGTGCGATCCGGTACAGGTACCACCCGAAACAACCGTGTCCGGTGAGTACCTGCACCAGTCGGAACGTCAGGGAGCCCCACTCCCTGGACATCCACTCCCGCAGGACCGGGCGGACGGCGTCTACGGTAAACCGTCCGAACCGCTCGTCCGCCAAGTCCTGCTGCCACCTTTGGACGGCGTCTTCTCTGAGACGCCGTCTCTCCGCCCCTACCTCCCTGGGAGCCGGAGGGTCCCCCCTTCTTTTCCTCGCCGCCGTGAACTCGTACACGGCGGCGAGAACTCCTGCCTCCAGCTCCCAGGGCAGGGAGCCGGCAACTCTTCTCCTCCCTATAAAATAAGATACGAATACTAACTCTTCTCCCTATAAAATAAGAGATGAATATCTAATAACTTCTCTTTCCTATAAAATACGATACGAGCACTAACTCTTCTCCTCCCTATAAAATAAGATACGAATACTAACTCTTTTCCCCATAAAATAAGAGATGAATACTAACTCTTCTCCCCATAAAATAAGAGACGAATACTAACTCTTCTCCCCGTAAAATAAGATAAAAATACTAACTCTTCTCCTCCCTATAAAATAAAAGATGAATATCTATAACTTCTCCTTCCTGTAAAATAGGAAACGAATACTAGCTCTTCTCCCTGTAAAATAAGAGACAAATACTAACTCTTCTCCTCCCTATAGAATAAAAGAAGAATACTAACTCTTCTCCTCCCTGGTCTCATCGAGCTGATGATATTCTTCTGCGTTTTCAGTGCGCTGGAGCCCAGGATGCTGGTTGAAGAGATTGGCGACGAAGGCCAAGTTGAGCTTGTATACTCCGGCCACTACATCTGCGGGGGTCACGAACGCTCTACATCTCAGCTTAGCCGCCTGCTGCAGCATCACCTCTGCACGACGGATCAGGTCCGTTTCCTGCAAAAACGATATCATTTTATTCAATAACAGTATTCGCGTGACAATGGCTAAATTGTGTGCGCACATATTAGTGTTGACAAGGGAAGGAGAAAAAAGAAAAAAAAAATGATTTAGTTCAATATGGATCCGGTTTGATTCTTCAAATAACATTTTATTCAGTGGTAACGCCATCTATTAAAATATTTACCCGCGGAAAATGTTCAGAACGTCGGGTACGGTCGGGACTAACTCACTACCAATTGCTAAGCTAACTAGTGCAATGCTACTGGCATAGATGGAGATTGGAATATTTGACCTCACTTCAAAGCAGGCAGAAATGGAATACTCCATCTAATCCTGTACGAAAAGGACTTGTAGTCATTATAAAGAATGATAATTTACCTACGATGAGCTGGCCAATTGGAATTATCATAAACCTATTTCCGAGTAAAGATGGTGACAACAGAGTCACCAAAATTAAGACAAAAACTGGACATTATTTTGTTCACAAACTCTGTCCGCTTCCGCTTCAATAAACTTTTAGCTTTTCGATGTAATTTTTCAATATTACTTTATTAATAATTTTTTTTAAATTTCCATTACCATTCAGTAACTCTATTCACTTGACACTGGCGAAGTTGTGTACGCATATATTATGTTGACAATAGAAGAAGAAATTTAAAAAAAAGCATTTCAGTTTTAGTTCAGTACAGTGTACACTCTGATATCTTTGGCACCTCAAAATGGTTAACCTGAATGCTCGTGCCTACTAGGTATAAATTTTAGTAATTGAACTTCTTTATATATCTATACACCCACACGGATATATAAAACACAAAATAATTGACACTGGCAAATGCTTGTGCGGTACCAAAATCGAGGAAAAAAATACAAATTTGACATGAGTGATTGTCAATTTATTCTTTTATTACCATTATACAACTGGGTAAACTTTTTGACCGCTCTGAACATAGGATATCCATAGAATACATATTTAGATGTGAATGCATATTATTTTATATACATAGCAACATTTTTTTTTTTATGTCATAGGTCGCAACCGAACAGGTGGGTCACCTGATGTTAAGTGATCACCACCGTCCATGGACACTAACAACACCAGAGGAGTCGCAAGTGCGTTGCCACCCTTTGGGGGGAAGGGTTAGGGGAGGGAGAGGGAGTGGAGAGGATGTGGGCCTCCGGCGCTCTCACTGACCGAACGGAACGCAAAAATGCAAGCACACTGTTACTTCACGTCGGTTTTCTATGAGAGGGTGGTACTACCCCGGACGAGCCGACCCATTCATGCTGAAACAAGTAATAGTGTCAGCGTGCCTCTACCACCATAAAGGATAAACAAATGGCAATTTTACACTCCTATAAAAATATTTTAATAAATTCAAAATAACTCACCCTCAGAGCATCAAGAGTGACTCCTGCATCGTTCGGAGCGATCTGTTTCAAAAGATACGAGTAGATCTCTGAATCAGCGACGTCCTGCTGGAAGTTGGTGCAGCGGCGAGTGATGCCGGCGCTCTGGAGCTGATGGTTCACCCATCGGAGCAGGATCGCTTCGGGTGACAATGCCAGAAGGTCTTCGATACGTTCCTGGAGATAGAAGTTAGATATGAATTATTATCAGTTTGTCAGTCCGTCAGTCAGTTATCCTTTTATATGTATAGTTCAGATGACGGTCACAACACTAACCTCATCATTAAGTAGCTCTGTGAGTCCGGGGCAGTGCTCAAGTGTGATCTGATTGAAGAGACCGATGCGAATTATCTGCCAGAGTAGACCCAACACCAAGTGTGGTTTACCTGAGAATACAAAAATTATCATCAGACGATAATTCAAGTAGTAATAACTTCGATCAACAATAACTAGATAAAGGGGCACGTACAAATTTGAAGCTAAAATCTGTCCGCGTAAATATATACTTATGTGTAGCTATTTGTTTACTAAGAAAGGGAGAATTTTTTTTTTTGAAACAGTTTAAGTTTAACCTATTATAATTACAACCATAACACCTAGTAATAAAGTCACAAATGTACAAAATATTATCTAATACTGACGATAAAACGAGCAAAGTAATAAATTACTCCCCTCACAAATGAAAAGACAACATAAACAACATTTAGTGTAAATTCAACCTTAACTCGTAACGAATAAAGTACGTTTTCCCGTTATTGTGCGTGTTTGTGCGTGACGAGGCCAAACATTTGTAACACAGGTTTAAAATCGGTAATTTTGTTCAAAATTTGATATTATTTGTTAGTTTAAAGCTAATCATATATAAATATAACTTATTCAACATATATTTAGCGAAAGTAAGATACTCCGCCGTTAAATTGCTTTTTCGGGTATTATTTTTGCATCTTTTGAATACACTGCGGCATGTGAAATGGGCTTACATTGGCTGTGTTTCAAACAAACTAAACAAACTAAATGTTTGGTACAGTTGATGATGAATTTTGAACAAAAATGAATACTTTTCAAAAGTTATTGGTAGTATTAAAATTATCTTTGTTTTAGATTCATCATTTGATTCTCAAACTATTCCTCATAATGTACAGACTTCATTTAATTCAATATCACTCAGAAATGCCACCACTCATGGTGTCGTGTAAAATTAATTGAGAATTGTATCCCGAGTTGAGTGAGTTATTTTCGTAAAGTTATATTTACTTAAAATTTGAGAGTTTTACCACCTTATGTAACCGTCTGTTTTTTGGTTCAAATTTATAATTATTATTTCATTTAGATAGATTTTTTTCATGTTTATATAATTTAAAAAAAGTGGCTAATAACTGAGTAGCCATGATTATAGACCTATAACCTTTGATTATAGAAGTAAGTTGACAAAAGAACCCTAATAAAGTTCAAACTTTAAAAAATCAATAAACTATGGTCGAATGTCGACCACTGGTTATTATTATTATAGTAATATAGTATAGATTACCAAATATTTTATTATACATGAAGTTATTAGAAAGGGTAAATAAAATAAAACCTATTAGAATATTTGGCGTCACCATGGAACATAATTGTATATGTATCTTAATTATTTAATACTAACTATTGCCTGCGGCTTCGCTTGCATTAATACAGATTTAACAGTATATATTTTTTGATGAAATGTGCACGCAAATTTTTGTGATGATCGGTTCAATATTTAAAGGCTTGGAAGCGTAATAAACAAACTCATTTTCGCATTTATAATATAAAGTTAGGATTTGTATAATAAAAATAATAATTTCTACGGTTGCAATTAAATGCATTTGTTCGTTTGTTTACACTTTCAAATTTTACCTACCCAACTGATTATTATATGAGTTTGCATATATGTTGTTAGGGGAACAAGAAAGTGTATGGGGTACCTTTTATTTAAAAAAAAAAGTATTGTTGGGATATGGGTCAAATTTATATTGACGCAAGCAAAAGCTAGTATTTATTAATTCTAAATCGTTACATATTGTAAAACTAAGTCCTTTGCCACGTCTGTCTGTTTGTTCGAGATAAACTCAAAAACTACTGAACACATTTTCATGCATTTTACCCCAGTCGATAAAGTGATTCATGGGGAAGATTTAGGTATATAATTTGGACAGGGTTTTTTTATTATCAGGGCGGGTGTCATATTAACGCACTTACCCTTAGCCAGATCATGGGCGTCAATATTGACAATGTTGCATCCAATCGCTTGCGACGATACCAATGCAAGGGTCAAATTCTCGTGTTTTGTGTATAGGGTGAGGTTTTTCTTGTTGATAGCTCGCTCGTCGATCGTGTCCGGACATGAATGGTTTATTACTTTGCTGTAACATACATCAAGTTTAACAATCGTTCCTACGACAACCAATAAACAAAAGTCGAGGCGGACTACCGACGGAAGTGAAAACTGAAAACAATTAAATAAATGTGTTTTCTTTTGTACTTTCATATTAATTATAGTGTGAATGACAATATTTTAATTACAGAATTTGTTTATTGAGGTTATTAACATTAGTGTGGTTTTCATATATATTGCCACTCGGAGCAATAATTATGTAGCTACCGAGTATGACGTCCTCTACTTTTGTATATATTGTAAATAGAATGACGTTCAAACATATAAATGATCGAGTCTCTATAAATACTTTATATGGTCATATTAATAAACAGTATTTCACGCACTCCGAGTATTATTATTACGCTGTCCGTGTCAGTCTAGAATCTTATAGTAGTGAGCCCAAAGCTCCTACAATTATACACATTTTTATAAAGTCTATTAATCAGTGAAACGTATGACGAGCGGTAGTCCGGTGAAGCTGTTAAGACCTTGCTTGGTCAATAGTGTAGTCAATTCGAAAAAAAAAAAAAAAGTATGGCGAGCTGCAAAATATCGATATTAAATGTACACGGAGGTCTATACTATGCGTCGCTAGTCTGACGCAAGCGCAATATCATGCTAACTTCATGATGTGAAATTACAAATTAATCTCCTGCCAAAAATATCGCACAACGCACCTAAAGAATTATTCACTTGGATTAATCACTCTGTTGTGTTATCTCACAGTAATTGCTGTTAGGATGAATTAACATTTAAGATCCTTTTTTTAATACTTTGTTTGTTTTGGTGCTTCACCACAATCTCATCTTATATTAAATGACGTTACGTACGTTAAGATGGTAAACACGCTATACCTTTTTTTATGTCATAGCAGACAAACGAACAGGTGGTTCATCTGATGTTAAGTGATCACCATCGTCCATAGATACTAACAACACCAGGGGAGCCGAAAGTGCGTTGCATGTGTTTGGAGGAAAGAGAGGGAGGGAGGGAGGTCGGCCTCCGGCGCTCTCACTGACCCAAAGAAACGCAACAATGCAAGCACTGTTGTTACTTCACGTCGGTTTTCTATGAGAGAGTGGTAGTACCCCGGACGAGCCGACCCATTCATGCTGAAACCAGTAATAGTTTCAGCGTGGCTCTACCACCTACTGAGCCTAGAATGGGTTGACTCTCAAGTACAGTTGCCGGAACACACCAACTGGTGCTTGGCGAAAGATTTTCTACTCGGGGGTGGTAGCTAGCCAGGCGGACTTAGAAAAGGTTATGGCCCGAAAATATCCGCAGGTAACACAGATATTTCAGGATTATATTAATACAATTTCATTTACATTTCATAGGTGGTAATTTTATAGATTCTACCTTAAAATCAGAACAAGATTACTCTGATTTCAGTGATAAAAACGAATAAGTAATAAAATTTACCACCATAAAAGCTAACGAAGCGCGGTTATAGAACGCTCACTGAGTATTACCATTACATAGTATAAAAAAAAGCCCTAGCGCATCTGTCTGTCTGTCTGTTCGCGATAAACTCAAAAACTACTAAACAGATCTCCATGCGGTTTTCACCAGTGGATAAAATGATTCATGAGGAACGTTTTAATATTTAATTTGTCAAGGATTTTTTTATAATCAGGGCGGGACAACGTCTGCCGGAAAAGCTAACGAAGCGCGGTTATAGAACGCTCACTGAGTATTACCATTACATAGTATAAAAAAAAGCCCTAGCGCATCTGTCTGTCTGTCTGTTCGCGATAAACTCAAAAACTACTAAACAGATCTCCATGCGGTTTTCACCAGTGGATAAAATGATTCATGAGGAACGTTTTAGTATTTAATTTGTCAAGGATTTTTTTATAATCAGGGCGGGACAACGTCTGCCGGACCCGCTAGTTACTAACTAAAAAAAAAAACAAAAAACGAACAAAAATCGGTGAAAAGTCGAAGAGTGTAAAACCTGCGCCATTACAGAAGTACGTTTAACTCGTCTTAAAACAGAAACTAAAATGGTGAACTAAAGATATTACTAGACGCGGCTTTTTTTCCTAAGTCCTAATGACTTAATATTACGAAAAGGCCAATTTCACGCAACTTTCTTTAGATGGAATAATGATTATTATAAAATTTCTGTATGTGATTTCTCCATTTTATAAATCAGCATTATTATGAAACAGACGACCGTCTAGAAAATTCTATCTAAATTGAGCAATATGTATAAAAAATCAAATAGCCCATTATAGCGTGTTTTGTCTTCAATTTGGAAATATATTTACCAACTACCGCCTACAAAAACGTGAGATAAGAATAATAATTTATCCCCCAACCTTCTTGATTATAAATAAATATAAAGTATTTATATTGAAATAACTAATACGATAGCATTACGACATGGGTGAGATACAAATTAAAAACTTATTCTAAGTATAATAATAATGTAAAAGTACGCAGAAATGCTTATTTATCAATCAGATTGAAACAACTTAATAGATTCGAATGTTATTTGGCACATAAATTCATTCTGTCATGAACTAGGATAAAAGAGCACTTTTTTATGACAATATATTTAAAAAAAGTAATTGGTCGCGTTATAGTATATTAATCTATCCCTAGGAAATAGTACTTTTCAGGATTAAAATATATCCATTCGATTTGACCTTTACCTAAAGAACATTACGTTATTCTGGATGAAAGTTATGTTTCCAGTAAAAATCGTTTACTGCGACATCACCGGTTGTTACGACTATCGGTTTTTACGACTAAAGATCATAGTAGTCCTTTCGACGTGGTTATAACTGATTTTGATTGTATTTATGTTCTTGTGTTATTTTCTGTACCCTAATGGGTAATACGTGTGCAAAATTTTATAACGATAGGTTGAGTAGTTAAGGCGTAGTATAATATAAATTAGATTATTGATATTATTATAATAATTAATTTTATTATTAATAGAGCACGTTTAGTTAAACTTAAGCAATAGCTAGTCTCCATATACAATTGTTGGTACGTCGTTTAAAGATTGTGTAAATATATATTTTTTCTCTAATTGATTACGCTATTGACCTAGCAAGGTCTTAACAGTTTCACCGGACTACTAAGGCGAGCGCTTAAGGCATTCAGCCGATTTTATTTGACAACTAGCGAGGGAGGGATATAACTGGGAGGGACAGCGCCGCATTCTGACTGCGGCGGTAGGGTTGGATTTGTCGCTGCCGAGCATGGTTTCGGATATGCTCGGCAGCGAATAGGCATGGAATGCGATGACCTCCTTCTGCGAGGACGTCATCTCGCAGAAGGAGGCGGCGGAGAGGGTCCGCGAAGATGACCCTTTGAGAGGCCCTCTCCGCCAACGGACGACCAGAGGGAGGAGGCGGCGATTTGCCCTTCTCCTACTCCTTCTTCTCCCACCACCGTAGCCGGACCTGACGGGGTGTGTACCCAGTCTGTCTTCCAATTAGGACGGAGCTCGGCGGCTACCTTCCGCCGGGCGGACCGTTGGGACGGTTAAACACGAGAATAGCGTAGTTCGATCCCTTGGCACCTCAACAATACGGTCGGACGGTACATCGTGGGGTTTTAGTCCGTGCGAATCGGACAAAACCCATCCTCTCCACCGAGAGGGTGGCGTATCCATAAGGGATTTCCCCACGTTAATAAAAAAAAAAGGGCTGTTGCCTGACTCATGCTATTCGCGACCTATCTGACCTAACCTAAGCTACATATTCATACTTATATGAGTTATTGAAACATATATATACCAAGCATATCTCAACAACTCTTATATGTATTTTGTCTCGGATAATATTTTCTCAGTTATTTCCGTTCGATAAGGGGAAAAAAATAAAGCCCTTCCACTTTCATGTGTAAGCATTTGTGCGTGCACGTGTGTGGAGGTGATATGTGTAATGTTGTTGTAGTGTTGTAAGATTTTGTGTCACTGTATCGCACGGACAGCGTACTCAAGGGTTCCACGCCGAGGGAACGGACCTAGGCTTGAGCCGCTGCCGAGGTAGCCCTAGTCTGGTTGTAATATATACATATATATATACTTCTTTACTATATATACTTCATAAATGGAGTCCATATTTATACAACTTTTTATTCACCCGCGACAATGGTTTTTCTCTATACTAGAAACGCGTAGGTGACGCTTTAGTCATTTTTAATAAATTCTCCATTTAGGCGGTCAAAATAATTTTCACAGTATAGTTACGCAACACATCCTTAACATTCGTATCTCTGCCGCATGTAATCTTCTCGCATCTGTCTATTTTGTAGCCTAGCACTCAGATCCATACAGCATGACTGATATTACAATAGTTTTATACACCTTCCCATTGAATTTAAAGGACAGGGTCAAAGGCTATTCCAGAAACTTTTCGCTATTTCATCCACCCTGCATTAATCGTATACCTGGTGTTCTTGCCACTGTCGTTTTGGATAAATAAACATATATACCAAACCCTGGAGTAGGTTGGTAACTGTTACACCATTTATGGCTATATGAGAAAAACTAGATGAACCACTGAAGATACATAACAAACAAAAGAGAGGTTAAAAGTCTTAAATAATACACACCACAAAATAAGCCCATCCTTAAGTTTCTCATAGAGCTGTTTTCCTTCAGCGTCTATAGGTAACAGATGCTTAAGGTCGGGATCGTTTTCCAAGTTGCTGTTAATCCATCCTGAGAAAGCCATCTGTTCCTCCAAACGCACTGAATGTGTTGTACCTAAAATAAAAATTATATCATATATATTAATACGTGAAGCCTAAACTTTGTATCCCTTTTTAACGGAATTGGGCGAACGGATGAACGTGAAATTTGGCATAGTTAAAGTTTATATGGAGGAGAAGTGCAGAAAGCTATTTATTTTATATAAAATGCATTAGAAGTACATTAAATTAATTAAAATATGCATTACTCACACTAATGATTCAATTTTACACAACACAGATGTAAATAAAAAAGATATTTTGACATCTGTCAATAAAGGACTTCAAAAAAGGTTGTGAAGGAGGTTGCTGTGCTCGACTGTATGTATTATTTTACTCTTACGTTCCAATTACCCTTTTTCATCCTACATTCAACAATGATATTAATCCCAATAACATTCAAACTTAAAAAAAAACAATGAGCTATGGTCGAATGTCGACCAGTGGGCGCCCACTAGTACACATTCATTGATGGAAACTTATGAGCTATGATTTATGCTATTAAACAAAAGGTCTTACAAAATTACCTACTCTTTTTATGAAGTCTTCGAAATATTGGAAAACGATAGGGACTATATAGGTTTTTAACTAATAACTTAGTAATAGGAGTTTCATATTTTATTTTATATTTTGTAATATTGTTGGCGTTTTACGTAATACTACTGTTATTGTGCACTTGCAAGGTCTTAACAGCTTCACCGGACTACTAAGGCGAGCGCTTAAGGCACTCAGCCGATTTTTGTTTAGGCAACTAGCTCAAGGGTGCACGGCACACCTCGGCTTGGCTGTTGCCTGATTCATGCGTTATTGTGCACAAGGGGAGTGTATGGGAAATACTACCACGGCGCATGGATTGTGACTTGGCCACAAACACTCTCTGGAAAGTTTTAACAGGGGACCACACTATCTTGTTGGAACAATTAAATTATCGGAAGGCAATTGTAATATTATTACCAACTCGACAATTGCAGTGATAATATGGAAGAATAGTTGCAAAAAGAGATAAATTAAGTAATAGTATATAGGAATACTGCAAATGGAAATAATTATTACTTTAGAATCTATATTATATTAAATGAAAAGTTCGAGTTTACAGTGAAGAAAAACAGTGGGATAAAAACATGACATAGCATTTTTCAAATGCCAGCCCGGCTAAATACAAAGTCCTGGTAGCAAACTCTTCACCAGGTGTATTCCGACAGTTGGGACTTGAGAGCCAGTCTCTTTATCCTTATTACGTTATCACCTAGCTCCACATCATCACGTAACGCTAAAACCTATACGGTGTTATCACAAAAAAGTTAAATACGCAGTGAATACATGGTTTAAAAAGGTCTCGTATTAAATCTCAGTAAATGTTCACCATCTTTTCTGTTATCACATACCACCACGAACTCACATCACGTCTTTTTTAAATCAAGGGTGACTGCTAAAAATGGAGTATAGGAGGCAGCTGCACTTAGCCATACTATTATTTGGTGTAATAAAAACCGGGAAGCCTGAATATCTCTATGAAAAACTAGTTTGGGTAAGAGATCAAAATAGGTATAGAACTAGAGCTTCGAAATATATGTTATGTAGTCATCGGCATGCTACCACCTCATTTCGATGTAGTTTTAGATTCGCTGCTACTAGATGCTGGAACGACCTGCCCCCTCCAATGCGCAATCTCAATGCGGTACATACATTTAAAATTCATTTTTAAAAGTTTTTATTAGTAAACGTATGTAAATTAAAGGTTTTGCATCTAATTTTTGTTGGATATATATTTGAGTCACACCTGAAATTGCTTCTCTTATATGTTATTTTATGTATCCTACTCATTTTATTTATTTTCCTGTGTACAATATGTACAATAGTATTATTTACGTTACTTGTTTCATAATTTTAATTGATATCGCTCCGTGACTTACACTGGGTTCCAGCTGAAAATCAGCGCTAAGTGTTTCTTAACACTTTAGCATATGCTGAGCTGGATTCCATTTCGTAATGCTGCGACGTGCATATTTTATCCACTCTTGTATATTTGTAAATAATGCATTATGGATAAAATATTTCTTTCTTTCTATGTTGCTCTTTCGTCTCGAAAATAATTTGATATTTTTCTTTAGATAAAACTTAATTTAGGAAGCAAAACTATGAAATTACTCGGAATCTATTCAATATTTTGGCAGTCCTAATTCATTTAGATAGTTCTATCTTGCTCTTTCCTCTCGAAAATATTTTTTTTAGATAGAACTTAATTTAGGAAGCAAAACTAGGAAATTACTCGGAATCTATTCAATATTTTGGCAGTCCTAATTCATTTAGATAGTGGCCGTAAAATTACGACTTAAAAATGTCATGTTTAATAAATAGTATATATACCTAAACAGTGTTTTTAAATAATTTAATAAGGAGTCATAATTACCATCGCTGGACGCTTCGCTCATACCACCGAGGTGTTCCAGATTTTCCTTTTTACTCACAGCTTGTTTGAATGTACTGGCAACCTGGAAATTTCATTGGAATGTATTACATTCAGATGACATTATTAATCGCTGTTTTTTTTACATAAGGTTTCACGCGGACGAGTACTTTTAATGACAACGCAACTTAAGTACAAGAGAAAAGTAGATAAGGACTTTGTTTGGACTTCAGTTTGTTAACTTTGTTAAGTTTGGACTTAATACATTCAGATGACATTATTAATCGCTGTTTTTTTTACATATGGTTTCACGCGAACAAAGTCGCGGGTACAGCTAGTCTATAATAAGGTAGTTATGAGCGGTATGATGATACGATCATTGCACGACTGGATTGTGAATATCATGTGTCGTTTTCCAACAGAATACATTTTAATCACGTATTTATAGTAAACAAAGACATTAACACTGACATATACTCGTAATTGTATTTATTTTTACATTATTACTTATTTGTAGATAACTTAATATAAGGCCAGCATTTTAAGTTGTCACAAATACAGCAATTATAAGTACATCGTCGGAATTATTAACAATTTTATTGAGCATACAACTGTGTGAGTGCATTTGAATAATTTCACCGACGTCATCCGTTTGACCTCAATCGTACCGAATCGTTTTTATTGACTTACGACAGTAATAATCCAGTCGTAAAAATAAGTAGGTATTCGAATGTTCTCTATTAACCTGATTTGTACAGAGTTTAAATTATTTGACACTTGTTTGTTTAGATTATATTGTTCTCGCTTTATTATTCATCCATATATAATCTAAGCATATATTAAGAAAACTATGTTAAAATTATAATTACCTTATCACATAGTCTTCTTTCTTTTCAACTTGTGATGCCGATGCTACGAATAATATAGAATCATCATACATCTCTACATATAAAAGAAAAGACCTCTGCCACGTCTGTCAATCTGTTCGCGATAAACCCAAAAACTACTGAACGCATTTTCATGCGGTTTTCACCAGTAGGTAAAGTGACTCAAAGGGAAGGTTTAAGTTTGTAATTTGTCAAGGATTTTTTTTATGACCTCAATCGTACCGAATCGTTTTTATTGACTTACGACAGTAATAATCCAGTCGTAAAAATAAGTAGGTATTCGAATGTTCTCTATTAACCTGATTTGTACAGAGTTTAAATTATTTGACACTTGTTTGTTTAGATTATATTGTTCTCGCTTTATTATTCACTCATATATAATCTAAACATATATTAAGAAAACTATGTTAAAATTATAATTTTCATTATCACATAGCCTTCTTTCTTTTGAACATGTGATGCCGATGCTACGAATAATATAAAATCATTATACATCTCTACATATAAAACCAAAGACCTCTGCCACGTCTGTCTGTCTGTTCGCGATAAACCCAAAAACTACTGAACGCATTTTCATGCGGTTTTCACCAGTAGGTAAAGTGACTCAAAGGGAAGGTTTAAGTTTGTAATTTGTCAAGGTTTTTTTTTATTATCAGGGCGGGACGATATCCGTCGTATCCGCTAGTGTATTATATACATGCAAGAATAAGTTTAACACAAATGATAATTTTGAAAATAATTATTCCCACATTTATTAATGAAATAGATATGGATTCAAAAGACTTGTATACGGTAGTAGTTGGGACTTAAAAGACGATTGCAAATTGTTCTCAATTTCTGTGCATTATCACCATCGCAAATATATTAACCACTAGCTGTGCCCGCGACTCCGTCCGCGTGGAGCCTAATGTGAAAAAGCAGTGACTAATAAATTCATCTGAATGTATTAAGTTCATTTACTTATTTATTTGTCTCGCATACTTAAGTCTCGTGGTTATTAAAATTACAATAAATTTTGATAGAGTGAACCGATTTTAATGAAACCTAGCCTTAATATTCCTCCAGGATATGCTATATGTTTGTCAAGGTTTTTTTTTATTATCAGGGCGGGACGATATCCGTCGTATCCGCTAGTGTATTATATACATGCAAGAATAAGTTTAACACAAATGATAATTTTGAAAATAATTATTCCCACATTTATTAATGAAATAGATATGGATTCAAAAGACTTGTATACGGTAGTAGTTGGGACTTAAAAGACGATTGCAAATTGTTCTCAATTTCTGTGCATTATCACCATCGCAAATATATTAACCACTAGCTGTGCCCGCGACTCCGTCCGCGTGGAGCCTAATGTGAAAAAGCAGTGACTAATAAATTCATCTGAATGTATTAAGTTCATTTACTTATTTATTTGTCTCGCATACTTAAGTCGCGTGGTTATTAAAATTACAATAAATTTTGATAGAGTGAACCGATTTTAATGAAACCTAGCCTTAATATTCCTCCAGGATATGCTATATGATTTTCTTGATGTTTAAGACATGTCTAAAACTGATTAAGATGCATTATATTACTTATTACAAGACACCTGCAACATTTTATTGTTATCTAAAAAGTACAGACACGCTAGATTTATATTCTTATTATATGATTCGATTTACTGTGTGATCTCTTCCAATGGTAGCCTAGCTAATACAGTAAACCTTTGAAACAATAAATATAATATAAGGCACCTTTCAGCAAGTCGTCAACATCCATAAATGTTATAGTTTTAATAACCAACCGATACGAGACAATTCTTAAATGTATTATTAAATACAATATCTTTATGAATCACTTATGTTAATTTATTATAAACAATTTATAGGAAAATACAAAGTATTCATCTTTTACACCGACAATGTATTTTCTTATGTTTTATTATCTATACTAATATTATAAAGAGGTAAAGTTTGTGACGTTGTAGGAGGTAACCTCAGGAGTTCCTGACCAGTAGTTACTGGTCCGATTAAAAAAAATATTTCAGTGTTATATAGTTCATTTATCGAGAAAGGTTATATCATCACGCTAAGACCAATAGGAGCGGAGCATCCATGAAGAATGTCTCAAAATCGTCTTTTCCTCTTGAGAGCTTCCGTTGCGCGTTAGCGTTAGCACAAAGTAACTATTCCACGCGAACGAAGTCGCGGGCAGAGGCTAGTTCAAAATAAAGTAATTAAAGTGTAGCGATCATTGACATGATGTTAATAACTATTACTTAATTGGTTAATATCTCTTACTCTCACAATAACATGAAATTTCGTTTCAAACGACTAAACTAAACCCTTATCACCAATTCATGAATGGCGAATGTAACATTCCGAATTTCGTTTCAAACGACCAAACCCTAATCACCAATTTATGAATGGCGAATGTAACATTCCGAATTTCGTTTTAAACGACCAAACCCTAATCACCAATTCATGAATGGCGAATGTAACATTCCGAATTTCGTTTCAAACGACCAAACCCTAATCACCAATTTATGAATGGCGAATGTAACATTCCGAATTTCGTTTTAAACGACCAAACCCTAATCACCAATTCATGAATGGCGAATGTAACATTCCGAATTTCGTTTCAAACGACCAAACCCTAATCACCAATTTATGAATGGCGAATGTAACATTCCGAATTTCGTTTCAAACGACCAAACCCTAATCACCAATTTATGAATGGCGAATGTAACATTCCGAATTTCGTTTCAAACGACCAAACCCTAATCACCAATTTATGAATGGCGAATGTAACATTCCGAATTTCGTTTTAAACGACCAAACCCTAATCACCAATTCATGAATGGCGAATGTAACATTCCGAATTTCGTTTTAAACGACCAAACCCTAATCACCAATTAATGAATGGCGAATGTAACATTCAGAATTTCGTTTCAAACGACCAAACCCTAATAACCAATTCATTAATGGCAAATGTAACATTCCGAATTTCGTTTTAAACGACCAAACCCTAATCACCAATTCATGAATGGCGAATGTAACATTCCGAATTTCGTTTTAAACGACCAAACCCTAATCACCAATTCATGAATGGCGAATATAACATTCCGAATTTCGTTTCAAACGACCAAACCCTAATCACTATTTCATTTATTTACTACATTCGCCATTCATGAATTTGGTGATTAGGATTGGTCATTTGAAACGAAATTCCATGTGATTATATGAGAGTGAAAGATATTGACGTACGTTTCTTTCTTTTTTTTTTATTGTAGCACGGCAAAGTGACTGCACTTTGCCTGATGGTAAGCACAGTACAGTCCAAAAACAACGGCGACCGCCGAGGGACACTCTATCCATCGCTGGTCGCCGCTGTCATGCCGGCCTGCGAATAGCTGGATATGCACAGGCTGATCCCGAAACGCGACCCGCGGAAGCGAATCTCTATGACGGGCTTTTTCGCCATATACATGGTGGTTGCAACCCAGTCAGGCTGTAAAACCCTACCCACCAAAAGACAACCACATTTGAATGAAAAATATTTTCTTAGTCCCTATCAATTACTGAACGAAACTAAAAGTTTTTAATCACAGAAACTTTTATTATAGGCGTGTAAAGCTACTAACATTCTAAATATTTAATGCGGGACGTTTTGTAGATGAGGGAGGGGTTTGATTTCGAAGTATGACGTTTTGCCGATACACAGAAATAAACCTTAAAGCAAAAAAAAAACACGCAACTTACCGAAATTATTTATTTCAATCATTAGATTAACTTGTTTAGGTTTTTTGTTCTAAATGTTGTAGAATCTTCGCAACTGCCCATAGTCAAGAGTTTCAACTCTCAATGAGGTTTTATAGCAATTAATAACGTAGTAATAACTACCTTTTACTAACTCGTTCTATTTTAGATTATCAAAGCAAATTTCGAAATTACTTCTATTGTGTATATATATCCCTTTCTATGTACTCACAGAATTAGACTATCAACATCGGCTTGAACTTAAGCGGTTTCGCTTCGTTTTCGTGTGTAAGAGTCATGGGACATGGACAATTAAAATTTAGATCCTTACCTGTTGAGCTTTAAGATTAGCGCACAAGTCTTCGAACTCGGTAAGAGAGATCCCGTTCTTGCGACTGTCACCGTTCATGCTTCCATTGACACCTCGCCCGTGTTTGCCCCCGTTGTCGTAGTATTCCTCTATCATACACCTCACCTGAAATCATCGATAACACATTGTATTATTACAAGAGTAGACAGACTAAGTAGTAATATAATATATATGATAGATAGATATGACAGAGTGGTAGAGCCACGCTGAAGCTATTATTGGTTTCAGCATGAATGGCTCGGCTCGCTCCGGGGAGAAACCACCCTCTCACAGAAAACCGACGTGAAGTAACAGTGTTTGCATTGTTGCGTTTCGTTCAGTCAGTGAGAGTGCGAGAGACCCATCTCCCTTCCCCTCTCCTCTCCCCCTCATTCCCTTTCCCCCAAACACAGGCTGGCAACGCACTTTCGACTCCCCTGGTGTTGTTAGTGTCTATGGACGGTGGTGATCACTTAACATCAGGTGACCCGCAAGTTCGTTTGCCAGTTATGACATAAAAACAAAACAAAAAGTATCATAAGAAACGCATATGCGTAAAATAAAAAAATATAGATCTTCATTTAATCGTATGGCGAAATAGTGTCCATCGTTTACTACCGTCGATTGTTTGACTACTTTATTTGTACGAGGTTCAGCGGCCAAAAATTTGTTACTCTTTAGCAACACCCGGGGAACACAACATCAGCGAGAAAAATTGATGAAGAGAAGGGACGAAACGATGATGGCTCATTTGATGACGAGTTCGAACACCGTGTCGTGTCGTATATAGTATTTGATGTAGATAAAAAAGTTTGCATTGAAAATACATATCACAATAGCTATAGGTATATTATACCGAAAAATGTACTAACACGAAACTTAGTTAAAAACGGTTACATAAGAACCTCAAAACCCATCTATTTTAATTAAAATATCGTAAAAAGTTAAGTCATTTGTAACAATATTTGTAGTACGTATTTGACTTGCCTCTTTGCAAAACAAAGTATCTCGCAATCATATTCTTATATAGAATATTAATAATTCATACTTTAGTTTAACAAATAAGATAGATCGAACAATATCTCTTTTACGAAATACTCTCAACAGCTTACCTTCCATTGTGGAATTTTGTATCCGACACTGTCCAGGGCGTCTTTCAACTCTTTCAAGTCAATGTATCCATTTCCGCTCGTGTCCAGCTGAAACAATGAAATATGAACTTAATAAATGGATCCTTAAGTAACAATATAACCAGAACCAATTTCGTTTTGCTTTCTACTTGAACAATAGATATGTCGATGACTGGTTTACGCTGAACTGAATGTCGAGCTTGTGGTCGAGCCTCGGTATACAATCGCAATTTTAGATTTCTTAGCACTTTGGCTCTGTTGGCTGCGTCACCTATATGTCTAACAAGTCGTTAAAGAACTGATTTCTTTTATGTATTCATAGTTTAATGATCTAAGTGTTTGTGTTATCTTATGCAAAATCGTTGAGTTCGATTATCACCATGACCAACTTTGTTTAATTGAATTTATTGCACATTTTAAAAGCTGTATTAGTCTAATGACCATGGTGTTTGTCTGTCTCTATATAGAATCGTCGAGTTCAATTACCACTAGGACCACTTAGTTCCTATTTCTATAGTTATTCAATTTAATTTGAGTTAATATATAGCACCCTTCAAAAGCTGTATTAACCTAATGATTACGGTGCTTATCTTTTTCTGTATAAAATCGCTTAATTTGATTACCGCTACGAAAAATTCACCTCCATATTCTATCGTTACTTAATTCCGTTTGTGGAGCTGTGAAAACCCGTCAGGTCAATAGCGTAATAAGTTAGTTAATTTAACGAACATAGTAAAAACTATATTAGACTAATGATTACGGTGTTTGTCTATTCTCATACAATATCGCCGAGTCAAATACCGTTGCGATAATATATAGCACCCTTCAAAAGCTGTATTAACCTAATGATCACGGCGCTTATCTTTTTAAAATCACTTAGTTTGATTACCGCTACCACCAATTCTCCTCCATATTCATCGTTACTTAATTCCGTTTGTGGGGCTGTGAAGACCCGTCAGGCCAATAGCCGTAGTAAGTTAGTTAATTTAAGGAACATAGTAAAAACTATATTAGACTAATGATCACGGTGTTTGTCGATTCTCATACAATATCGCCGAGTCAAATACCGTTGCGACAAAATGTTTCATTGATACTCAATTCAGTGTTAATTAATCTATACCACATATTAATAGAAATATAACAATCAACAAAATTAAAATAAAGTTCGAAAATGGATATAATTAGATAAGCCATGCTGTGAAAAGAAGAATTGATGTATGAATGGGTATCCCGAAAATTAAGTATAATTATCTAATATAATCATGGTGGCCTAGTGGTTTGACCGGTGGAATATTATTTCGACGTCCGCATGTTCTAACCCCAAACCAACGAATTTTTCAGAATTCGCGTAAATTTACTAATTTAAATTGGTAACACTATCGGCTGACGGTGAAGGAAAACATCGTGAGGAAACCTGAACCTGAGAAATGTTCTGTAGTACTACTGTATGTGGGAAAAATATAGAACTGTGGAATTCTCAGAGTTTGAAATCGCCAATACATCGTGGGCTGGCGTGGTGATTACGCCCATACCTTCCTTCGGGAAGAGGCTTATGGCCCTGCAGTGGGTAAATTACAGGCTGATGATGATGATGGTCTAATTAATATGACCGGCACGTTAACCTGACAAAGGTGATCTTTGCCAATAAATACAATAATAAATTATAGGTCGCACGCAATACCTACAAGTTTTTTTTCTATAACAAAGCTCAAGATCCAGATATGAATATTTATGGTAATGGTCGAGTCACGACGATGTAGTTATTATTAATGCTGCAATCGTATAGTCTATTTCTTTTGTGTTCACAATTGATTCACAGAGTCATGATTCAGTTTCTAATCAATGTCATGAATATCGGTTATTTTATAATGAGTATCTCTAGGAATATGGAAAAATGTCTGCCTGCATGTTAGTGTTTCGCTTTGGATTTTTTCCAACAACCACACTTTTCTTTCACCGGGATGTTCGCATACATGTATACCACCTATAGGGTACAAGAGTGAGAGTTACCCTAGGAGGATATATCATCTGTCATCTTCGTTTAGGTCATACTTGTACGACAGTGCATTTCATTAAATTAAGGATTAGGAATCACTCTCTCTGCGAATGCGATCTAGACGACAGTTCTCCAGATTATATATTCTCTAATGTTCAAGAAACACATTCTACATTTATGTTGTCGTCCTTCCTTATAATCCTTATGCTTGGATACTTGTCTATACTAATATTATAAAGAGGTAGAGTTTGTGAGTTTGTGACGTTGTAAGGGGTAATCTCAGGAACTACTAGTCCGATTTGGAAAATTCTTTCAGTGTTATATAGCTCATTTATCAGGGAAGGTTATAGGCTATATATCATCACGCTAAGACCCATAGGAGCGGAGCAACAATGAAGAATGTTGCAAAATCGGGGTATTTTTTCCCTTTTCAGAGCTCCCGCTGCGTTTTAGCGCAAAATAACCATTCCACGCTTACGTATTACCGCCCAACGAAGTGGGAACGGGTCGGGTAGTAAGGAAATAAAAATATTTGACATAAATGAAATATCAGAGACTCAATAAATGAAATAGGTTAACGATAATAGTATTAAGGAAGATATGTATAGCGATAAGAGGAAATAATTGTAAGAAAGACATAATAAAAAAATTAAAAAAAGACAGAAAGGCCAAAAAATTAAATAATATAAAGTAGAAAATAGTAAAAAGTATCGCAAAAAAGATCTCGGATATGCGTCTCAGGAAAATGGAACTTAAAAAAAACCTTACGTGTCTCTTAGCTTTAGTGAATAGTAACGTTTTAATTTTACATGTCTTTTGAATGTCAAATAACAAAATCAAGCTTTAATCAGATCGTCTATTTCGTAATTGATATGTATGTAACTTTGGCTATATGTATATATGTGGAATGATGTTCTAAAGGTGGTAGAGCTACGCTGAAGCTATTACTCGTTTCAGCATGAATGGGTCGGCTCGCCCGGGCTACTACCACCCTTTCATAGAAAACCGACGTGAAGTAACAGTGCTTGCATTGTTGCGTTTCGTTCGGTCAGTGAGAGCGCCGGAGGCCCAACTCCCCTTCCCCTCCCTATCGTTTATGGACGACGGTGATCACTTGCCATCAGGTGACCCGCATGCTTGTTTCCCACCGATAATATAAAAACACACAGTTTTAATTACAGATCTGATTAAATATATTTGTTTTTAGGAAAATATCAATTGATTTCAAGATGTGGGGAGACCATCCCACGTTTACCCTACTCTATTTCCCCCCGGGAATAAGAACTGCCACTATTGTGCAGAGATAACTTGTAATAATTTCTTTCGAGTTCGAATAAAAATATTCGATAGAGCAATAATTTTACGTATATAATTGATTGTAAATCTAAAGATCCCATGACTTCGCATTCTTAATAAACAATCGTGTTTATCTAACATTCGGATCGATCGACCAAATTAGTCAGTAGTGATATAATTATATCCATTGATGATATCATATATATCTTCATAGAGTATAATACAATTGAGATTAGTTGATACCTTGCTTCCTACACAGTGTTCTACGCTTGAATTCAAAGTTAGACATTTCATCACCATAATATTCCAATGTATGAAGATATAAAATAAACCCAAAGTACGCAATTTTTCTTAATACTTTATCTATTTAAGACCTTAAATAATCTATTAATATCAAGTATTGCTAACTCAAATATAACTCATTCAGAGTAATTGTTATTATCAGTACATATTATAAAATAAAGTCCTCTGCCACATCTGTCTCTGCCACATCTGTCTGTCTGTTCGCGATAATCTCAAAACCTACTTAACAGATTTTCATGAGGATTTCACCAGTAGTAATAAAGTGATTAATGAGGAATATCTAGGCATATAATTTGTCAAGTTTTTTTAAATTATCAAGACGGGATAACGTCCGCCGGCTCCGCTAATACGAACTAAGTTTATTAGTTATTAAATTATACTTTACTACTGTAATTACTATGAATATTTTAAAAGAAAAAGTTTGTGACGATACATAGATTTTTTGTTAGACATTCGTGCAAAAAGTTCTGAACGGATTTTGAAAAAAAAAAAACTGAAACATTTGATGAAACATATTTTATACGAGTACATCAGAATAACACACAGGTTTCATAATAAAGTATACATACATATTCGAAAGGTGAATAGTCTTTGAGCTATGATAAACTCTTTTAAGAGTGGTAGAGCCACGCTGAAGCTATTATTGGGTTCAGCATAAATAAGTCGTCTCGCTCGGGGTAGTACCACCCTCTCATAGAAAACCGACGTGAAGTAACAGTGCTTGCCATTGTTGCGTTTCGTTCGGTCAGTGAGAGCGCCGGAGGACCACCTCCCTTCCCCTCTCCTCTTCCCTCCTCACTCACTTTCCCCCAAACACAGGCTGGCAACGCACTTTCGACTCCTCCGGTGTTATTAGTGTCCATGGACGGTGGTGATCACTTAATATCAGCTGACCCACAAGTTCGTTTGCCAGTTATGACATTAAAAAAAAAACTAGATAGAATTAGCTAATAATATCATTATAACAGTAATAAAATTAGATCATCACAAAATATCACTTTCATTAGTGAAACTAGTATTATAAAACACTCGCATCAAAATGCTAATAATGACACGGTCTGCTTACTACCAAAATATAGTGGCAAGGCCAATCATAAAGTGTACAATTATGTACAAATTTATGCAAACAACAGTTAGTATAATTACCTCATCTTATGTAACGGGCTATTGTTATTATAAATTGTTTTTATACATAGCATATAAAAATTATACAAATTAGTTCAATTAAACACGTTTATTAGACATCAAAATCATTAATGGTGGTAGAGCCAAGCTGAAACTATTACTGGTTTTAACATGAATGGGTCGGCTCGCCCGGGGTAGTACCACCCTCTCATAGAAAACCGACGTGAAGTAACATTGCTTCTTGCATTGTTGCGTTTCGTTCGGTCAGTGAGAGCGCCGGAGGCCCACCTCCCCTTCCCTCTCCTCTTCCTCCCCTGACCCTCCCTCCGAAGGGTGGCAACGCACTTGCGACTCCTCTGGTGTTGTTAGTGTCCATGGACGATGGGGATCACTTAACAGCAGGTGACCCACCTGTTCGTTTACCACCTATGACATATAAAAAAAAAGTTATAAAAGAGAAAATAAAGTATGACTTTGGTGAATAATATTTTTTTTCCAATTGACTACTCTATTGTCCTAATAAGGCCTTAACAACTTCACCGGACTACAAGAATAATAATTTGTTTAGAATTTATTACGGTTTAATACTTATTTTATTGTCACAAATTAGTTCGAAGCGTATCACCAAACCAATAATCAAGTAATAACCCATATCAAACTAATCAAGTAATTGTTACTCATTGATAACCCTGATAACATCCCATTAGGAACTGACCCCGTGATCCCATTTGTTACTGCTATAATATTTATTTAAAAAATGACAAATGATTCATTTATGAATGTTGATATTATATCAGTATACTAGCTGACCCGTGCAACTTCGTCTGCACCAAATAGGTTATTACCGGTTCCAATTTTATTTCCAAACACTATAAATCTTAAAAAACTTAAAACCCGATTGTAGCGTAACTTATCGGGTCCAATTGTGACTCGAAACTATACTATATATATATTGGCAAGAAATGTCTTCCCGATATCCACTGGGTTGCTCTTTTGACCCTCACCTCCACGCCCCATTTACTATATAATATATATTTACCTAAATAAAACGTAATCTAATATACCTTTCTAACAGTGAAATAATTTTCAAAATAATTGATCAGTTATCGAGTGGGATGAAAAATTATTAATCACTAAAATGAATATTAAAAAATAAGGGTTGGTGTTAGAAGGGTGAAAATTTAGGGTTGTATGTATTTTTAATGCCTCATTATAACAAAATAAAATTTTAAAAAAATGTCCAAAAAATAAAAAAATAATGTTAGGGGTGGACAACCCTTATCACATAGGGATATGAAATATAGATAGTAGCCGATTCTCAGACCTACTGAATATGCATATAAAATTTCATAAAAATCGGTCAAACCGTTTCAGAGGAGTACGGTTACTAACATTGTGACACAAGAATTTTATATATAAGATTTCAATAAATATAATGATTAGTAAAAATAAACAGAAAATCCAATCCAAAAAATCCAAACACGAGTTATTTTGTTACGATTTCACTACTAAACTGCTCAATCGATTATAATGAAATTTTGCATACACGTAGTCGGAGTACATCAAAGAAGTATAGGGTACATTTTTCTCCGGAAATGTAAAAAGTATACTATACTTGAGGGATAACTTAGGAATAAAAAAAAATGTAATTTATATTATGGAGAGAACTATTCAGTATTGGTAAGTAAACAAAACTTATTTGTATCCACCCTTTCTTTTTTATTCGCAAAGGTGACACTAAGCATTTTACAGCCTAACTCTATCTATCTCCCACAAATAAGTTGAATACTAGGCCAAAGCTTTTACTAGATTGAAAAAGGGAAATAGACATACTCGTACATACATAAAAAAAAACAAAAAAAAACATTACCATCCTTTAACACAGTCGAGTTATATAGCATACTCGAAAACATCATTACATAGTATAAAACAAAGTCCTCTACCGCGTCTGTCTGTCTGTCTGTTCGCGATAAACTCAAAAACTACTGAACGGATTTTCAAGCGGTTTTCACCAGTGGATAAAGTGATTCATGGAGAACGTTTTTGTATATAATTTGTCAAGGATTTTTTTTATAATCAGGGCGGGACAATGTCTGCCGGGCCCGCTAGTTAAAAATATATACAAATAACTAAAATTGTAGTGACTATTATTTGTTCGAGCGAATTTCGCAAGATTTTCACAGGGGGTAAAGGTAATATACAAAGTACCGTTTACGCTACATAACATTACGACATTTCATAGAATCTAAGGTATAATGGTAAAACTTGACAGAGGTAATTTAAAATCAGTAAAAGATGACTTAACGAGTGTTGACCAAATTACAATTAAAAGTGAACCCGTAATCAATACAGACAAGAGACTTAGCTACCCACTTCCCCCACGAGAACAAAGAACGCGGGCAAAAGTTAATAATATAACAAAACAAATAAAATAACAAACAGGTTCACTGAATTACCTTCGTCGATATCTTATCTTCCTTTATCGCACGTTATAAGGTATTTCTAGAATAATGACATTTAAATACAGATAACAATACCACTCGACATAATATATAGGGCAATTATAAGTTTTTATATAGCTCAATATCCAATGAGAATGAGAATTCTGTTCAAAATCTAATATTTAATATTACTTTATTCAATATTCAAGGCGCTTATGAACGTCAAAGCTACCACGTTCGTCAGTACACCCGTGTCAGGGGCAAGAAACTAGTTTAATATAAACGTATTGTAAATTTACGATTAGAGCGTCTGCCTTTTTGACGTTGGCTTGAGACTGTATGACGAATATTGCACAGGTGTTTCTGTGTATACAAATAATATTATAATACAGGTATTTGCCGTGAGGTCACATATTGAACTGCTGAATATTGTTATGAGACAACGTTACAAATTTAGCTTGCAAGTTAGATGTTTAAGATACGTTTGTATTATCAGTTATTTAGTGGAAAATATGTAATGTATAAAGTATAAATGTATGAAAAGACGTAATATAATTTACAATTTCTTACTAAGGTTTGAACAATGTACGTTTTAGTAACTATTTAGTTATAGAATCCAATGGAAAATCTATATGTCTACATATAATAAGAATAAATTTAACGTGTCGGTACTGTTTAGACTTGTTTTTTTTTTTTTTTTTGAACTGACTATGCTATTGACCTGGCAAGGTCTTTACAGCTTCCCCGGACTGCTAAGGTATTTCTAGAATAATGACATTTAAATACAGATAACAATACCACTCGACATAATATATAGGGCAATTATAAGTTTTTATATAGCTCAATATCCAATGAGAATGAGAATTCTGTTCAAAATCTAATATTTAATATTACTTTATTCAATATTCAAGGCGCTTATGAACGTCAAAGCTACCACGTTCGTCAGTACACCCGTGTCAGGGGCAAGAAACTAGTTTAATATAAACGTATTGTAAATTTACGATTAGAGCGTCTGCCTTTTTGACGTTGGCTTGAGACTGTATGACGAATATTGCACAGGTGTTTCTGTGTATACAAATAATATTATAATACAGGTATTTGCCGTGAGGTCACATATTGAACTGCTGAATATTGTTATGAGACAACGTTACAAATTTAGCTTGCAAGTTAGATGTTTAAGATACGTTTGTATTATCAGTTATTTAGTGGAAAATATGTAATGTATAAAGTATAAATGTATGAAAAGACGTAATATGAGGATTTCGGGCGCACTCTTCGTACGCCGAGATCTCCGAGATCTCGTGGAAGATGAGTAGTTGAGCTGTATAGTCAATACTCGATAGGTTTAGACTTGTGTGAAAAAAAAATGTAGGAATAAGTAATAAAATACATTTCAATAACTTTCACAAATGTGTGACTGTTTGTTTGAACACGCATCACTGCTAAAGGACTGCGTTCACGTTTTTTTTTTTTATTGTAGCACGGCAAAATGACTGCACTGTGCCTGATGGTAAGCACAGTACAATCTAAAAACAATGCCGACCACCGAGTGACACACTATCCATCGCCGGTCGCCGCTGTCATGCCGGCCTGCAAAAAGCTGGATATGCACAGGCTGATCCCGAAACGCGACCCGCAGAAGCGAATCACTATGACGGGCTTTTTCGCCATATACATGGTGGTTGCGGCCCAGTCAGGCTGTAAAACCCTACCGCCCCGCTTTCGCTATTGCCTCGTTTGTTACGTTTTATTACAATCGGTTCACTCTATCAAAAGTTATTATAATTTTAATGACGAAGCGACTTAAGTACGAGATAAAAGCGTATAAGTAAATGGACTTAATACATTCAGATAATTTTATTCCTCGTTGTTTTTACATTAGGTTCCACGTATGTTAATAAAAGTTCATTTATTTATTTTTGTCATCGGAAATAAATATTGAGTAACTAACGTTGCCCGCGGCTTCGCTAGCCTTAATGAAGATTTAATCTATAACTCGGAAAGTGCACTTTTTATTTTCTAAATGATCCGCATCTCTAAGTCCTGTACTGTACCTCACACGAGGCGTATGCAAAATGAGTAATAAGGTTTAAAAGCGTAACAAACAGACAATCTCATTTATAATATTAGTTAGGGTTCCATTCGATAAAATAACAAGGTACAGAACTTTAATCTATGTAACCTACTCGTACAAATAAATTCACGGGTGGCCCTTTATTAATGCAAGAAAATAAAGTTCCTTTGTCCCAATGATATCTTCCTTGTTACGCACTGCATGGTCTTTAGGTCCCTCTAGAATGAAATAAATCTCGTAACAAGCCGTATAATAATGTTCCCACGTACAGAGTTTACTTGGCACCCTTGTATTTACAAATATATGTGTAACGATGTATAGAAAACTTTATAATTATCGATAGAATATTTTCTTCAACAGGACATATATATTAGAAAATACAAAATGTGAAAAAAAAACAAGGTTTGTCAGAAAGACACACAATGGAAGTGAAATTTTCGTATTACAGGAAAACATTTTAATTTAAAAAATACAACAAAAAGCAACCCATCTAAGTACTGATCGTGCCCGACATTGCTTAACTTAGCTGCTTGGATATTAGATGGATTGGAACTATGTTCTTTTCTGTACCCCTGACAACATGTATACAAAGTTTCATGACGCTCGGTTGTGTATTAAAGCAGAACAAACAAATAAACAAACTCACATTCACATTTATAATATTATTTAGGATTTAATAAACGTTTTTATTACTATCTTTCGTTTACAACTTAACGAAAAATATCTGTGTTCTAATATAAGAAACATGATGAACTTTTGACCTCATGTTCGCTCTGATATTGGGTTTACTGTTCATAATTGATACAACAAAAACACAGTTCACGGCATGAATGAGTCATCATACAATGGTGAATCATAAACGGACAAAACATTTTGTTTATATAACATACTGACCACTGTCACGCATAAAGTAGGCATATTATGCATACAGTTTGATAATTTTCAATAGTAATATTGCGGTAAACATCCTTTGTTATTGCAGTTTTAAATGAATTGAATTGGGGATATACCGGGACCATGTACTAATTTCTATATTAAATAATAACTTAGAGAAAAGACAGTCCAGTTTATCTCAATGTACGTATATTCTACTACTTAGAAGTCATGTAATAAATAGCGTAACAAGTCTTAAAGCGACCTCGTGTCAAACAAAATATATCGGGAGCTTCTTACTGTTGAAATGCTTTCAACGATGTGTGACCTAGGAACGATTAGTACCTAGTAATAATTTATTTATTTTAATATTTTCACTATTAATTCGTTCAAAATTGTGTGTTAATTACAATTTCAGGTTGTAACGTTTTACTTATGTCACATCGGAACCGCTGTAGCTCAGGATGCTCGTATTTTTGTACTGATATATGTAATTGAATTTACTTAATATAAATAAAAAATTGATGAAGCACAGAAAAGCAAATATAGGGACCATTTTAGTGGCATAAATTTAAAATAAATATAACACTAAGAAATAATGATAATAACGTTAAAAAGAGGTCACTTAAAATAGGCAAAGAATTAAGTGGTAATAATAAAATAAAAAAACAGTCCACAATTAGTTCAGATTAAACACGTGCCATGATACAAGAAAACCATTTCCAGTCGAAACAAGCCGCGGGCACAAGTTAGTTTACCCAATAAAATTCTGAAGACTGATCGAAGGATAGAAGAATACCTTATCGACATAGGTAAGCAGCGAATACTGAAGACTCTTGATAATTTACGTATAAGGGCGTTAAATTAGCCATCTAACACTAAAATAATTTTTCAAATCGGACCAGTGGTTGATGAGATTTGCGCGATCAAACAAACAAACTCTTCAGTTTTACAATATTAATATAGTATGGGAAATCCGATCCGGCGGCACACGGCTAAACTCTACACTTCTATGCTTTTAATTACTTAGGTCCATAATAAATACTGGATCGAATAGGATATATTATGTTGTAGTATCAATTTGTTTGGCATAATATACCGTTTATAGATCAGCCGATGTAACCTAAATTAGATAATTACTTTGATCCGTGATGTTTACAGGTCGTTATGATAGCTGCGAATGGCATATACGAGTACTTGCTATTACAACATACTATTGTACTAATATGGAGATTCTGACTAACTCCTGTAGAACTTAACTCTTCGAATACTATTTGCTTATGGTAAAAAAGTAGCAAACATCTAGGCAGTCTACATGATATTGAGTTGCCATTGCAGCTTATAGTTGTTTATAACCAAACTCGAATAGGACAGTAGTCCTACACGAAACCAATCATTAGTAGGATGCTACTCCTGATGATCTAGTTGGAACGACTCGTGACACCTATTTCCAAGCACAACATTCGGCGTGGAATACTTTATCGCGATCACTGCTACAATGTGATAGAGATAGACGTGGTGATGGTACTTTCTCACTCAAACCTTGAAGCCTTAACCACTCTTACTCAGCATACTAGTATTTTATGGCGTAATAAAGTAAGAAACAGGTAGGGAGTCAGGAGGGACATTATATTGGTATATTTTTCGGTAGTGGTAGAGCCACGCTGTAGCTATTACTAGTTTCAGCATGAATGGGTCGGCTCGCCCGGGGTAGTACCACCCCCTCACAGAACACCGACGTGAAGTAACAGTGCTTACATTGTTGCGTTTCGTTCAGTCAGTTTTTCCTTCTCCTTTCCCTAACCCTCTCCCATAAACAGGCTGGCAACGCACTTGCGACTCCCCTGGTGTTGCTAGTGTCTATGGACGGTGGTGATCACTTGACATTAGGTGACCCACCTGTTCGTTTGCTTCCTATTGAAATAAAAATAAATAAATAATTGATTGGTCACAGTTGCTTTTTATAACCAACCTCAAATAGGACAATAGTCCAAACCGAAATCAACCAGTAATAGGTTGCTACTCTTTAAGATTTAGGTGGAACGACTTGTATGATATTGTCTGATAACAATTAAAACCTTTGGCTTGGAAAACATTGGTGCGATTACAGCTGTTTTGCGATAGAAATAGGTATGCTGATGCTACTTTCACAGTCTTAAACCTTCGAACACTCGTTAATTAAACTGGTTTGTAAAGACGTATCACATTTTTTTCCATAAAACAAAACTAAATCGAACCTTTCCCAAACCGCAGTGACTCGGTCGCCAAATTATATAACTGAATAATTCATTAAATGGCACGTTAATCCTTTCGATAGTACATTTCCTGAAATCATTAATTTAATCATTACAATATTATCGTTTACGATAACAGATAAAACAGCATACTTTTATACACGAAATAAACGTCGTCGAAATATAAGCTAAGGTAATTAGTAGAACATATTCATAAAATATTATATTAGCTGTAACAAACATATTTTTAACAAACGCTATCCTGGTTTTATTTCCCGTTTTGATACTCGGTTAATCGTTTAGCTAAAATAACAACTAATTGTATTTTACTGAACAATGTAGTCATTATTAGAATTTATATTCTACAATATACATCACAATTTGTAATATGGAGCCTCGCGAATCATTATAGACTAAGTTTCAGGAATTTGGTATCTTATCTCTGCCCTCCCAATATATTCTTGATAATTTAATGTTTGTCCGCAAAAACTTAGATATGTTCGATCTCGTAAAAGACCAACATCATTTAAATTCTAGAAACAGCAACAAATTAGTCATTGCGTACTTTTTTTTTTATTGTAGCACGGAAAAATGACTGCACTATGCCTGATGGTAAGCACAGTACAATCTAAAAACAATGGCGACCACCGAGTGACACACTATCTATCGCCGGTCACCACGGTCATACCGGCCTGAGAAAAGTTGGACAAGCACAGCCTGATCCCGAAACGCGACCCGCAAAAGCGAATCACTATGACGGGGTTTTTCACCATATACATGGTGGTTGCGACCCAGTCGGGCTGTACAGTCCTACCACCCCACTTTCGCCATTGCCTCGTTCGTTGTTCAGCAGGGTGCACCACGTGCAGGTGAGGTTGGCTTGGATGTCTCAAGACTTAGATGTTATTCGACACCCCTTACACCCCACTTCAGGTTCACTAAGTCCAAAATCAGTTTTTAGGTAATAGTGTTAGGTTTTATAACAAAGTCCCAAAACATAAACGCCTTCTCAGGGCCTAAACTGATAAAGGATATTTTGATTTTTGATTATTAATTTATGGAAACACGCAACATGTAAAAACTCAAATGACTCTAAATAGTGGGAAAGACAATTTGTCAACTACAAAGACCGACAAATCCAATCACTAATGTAAATGAGGAAAAAAGACTAATGGATTCGTTGTAATTTTACTCATAGATGGCAACACTAAGTGCACTTAAGGCACTGATTACATCAATTATCGTTCAAACTATCCGTTCATTCAAGGGCTCTTGGTAGCTACTGGCTTTGTCAGCTCATTTTGTTTTGTATTCTGATAGTTCCATCTTATGCAGAAGGTGTATTATGTAACGCAAATTATTTCAAATGAGGTAAATAAAAATACATGGATAACATTATTTTCTTTCAAACTAGCTGATTCCAATTCATTGTACCTTAAAATAACGGCGAAGGGTTAAATTAAAGTAACAGAATAAGTAACCTAGACCCACCTACGATAAAATCCGGATGAAATAGTCATAATTGTATGCTGATACGTTCAATAGTTTTGACGCGATTGGGTCTCAAAGGAACTTGTATTTTCATTATAAATAGCATGTACCAACAAAAGTAACACACAACTTATTGTATCAAATAAGATAAGAATAAGGATGCAAGAAAACAATAATAAGGCATCAAGTTAAATATTCGTTGTACAATATACATATACAATGATTGTTAAAAATATGTAAGATAGTAAAAAGAAGTTTATATAAAGGCCTATCAACCTCATTAGTAATTATGGTAAAATACGCGGTTGATGTCTAAAATAAAAAGAATATACCATTCATTGGCATTTAGATATTCGATCATAAAAAATGTGAAAATATTAATATACAGTTTTATATCTTTTTGAAGCGGATTTTATTAGATTTTACCAACTTTGCTTTGCAAAAAGTAAACAATGATATTATAAACACTGCGACACCGCCTTATTAAAACTTGGCTAACTAGCAAACGTGATGTAGCCACGTCAATCTGCCCGTATCTAGGCAACATATAACTATTTATTTTTCACCACCGATATTGAGAATATGCCATCTTACTTCCACATTTTATCTAAGACAGTGTGGCGTTACAATGTTACTTTACGTATGTGTGCGTTATCGTGCCGTTTCTTTTGTCAAAATATCGTGTAGGTACGTATCTACAGATTTTCAGTTATAATATCATTGGTATATATATCTACATGAATATTTAGCAATTACTATAATGAGGTAAATACAAACTAACGAAATCATTTCTATAACCATCGCCAAATCATCTTACATTGATTTTTTCTTATACCAGCGTTCTCTGTTAGTGACTACAGCCAAATCATCGCTGTATTATAATGTAACACACTATGAGTACGTAGGTATTAAAATATAGACAGGTCAAGGAACTCAAAGCTAATGCTTATGCGAATAGAACATTGACCTGAGGCGGGACGCATTTGATAGATTGTCTCTTATGGCTTTCGAATATACCAGTCACGAAAAATATTACTTTCGTAAATGGAAGACTGGCACCGATAAACCAATGAAGACAAACATGATTTATAGTACTTAGTAATTTACCGCGACTTTCCATACTTTTCCTATGCACTAATCTTTACTAATATTATAAAACTGGAGGGTTGGTTTATTTCTTGATAACTTAATGTATATCCGTAAGAACCTTGAAAAGCCAATTTCGTAAAAAAAACGGCACAATTTAAATACTAGAAGCTGTGACAAGCTGGTTGTCCCATGTTTTAGACTTAGTAAAACCAGTAATAGTTTTTTGGGAAATAGTGTTAGATTTTACAACAAAGTCCCAAAGGATATTACCGATTTGCCGGATTGCGAATTTAACCGCCATGTCAAGCGGGTTTTGGTGTCAAAAGGCTATCGCAGAGTGGATCAATATGTGAACGACGGTGATGTCTGGAACTGACTCATCTCCGTGCATCCATTAAAAACGTTTGTGGCATGTACCTAATATATTCTAAATATTATATATGTTTATTAAAAAGATAAACCCGATCGAGTTTCTTGCCGGTTCTTCTCGATGACTGGGTTGTTTCCCGAACCGGTGATAGTTTTGATGTTCATAAGTGCCTTGTTAGGGCCTAAATTGAATAAAGTTTTAGACGTTAAAATTCACTTGATATGGTGCTTCAACTCACTATCCGGCAAATCAGTAACGTGCTTTGGGACTCTGCTATGAAACCTAACGATGTATGTAACTGAAAAAACGTTTACTGGCCATAGTCAGCCTGAAACGTACCAGATTTAAATTCCCGTTTTCACCATGTCAAGGACTGAAGTTCCAAAAATGCTTTCTTTAGGCTCATCTATATCTTACATAACGTATCGAGACTGTAGACCT
>MU161715.1:10737-36376 GCA_015888305.1 Antheraea pernyi
CAAAACGGAGTCCGTTCGACTTGACTCCTACTTTCCAAGGGGTTTCCTTACAAGTTATGGACAACCTCGAGCTACTTGGGATCCAGCTAACATCAGATCTCAACTTCGGACGTTCGATTGAACAAAAAGCAAGAACAGCTGCAAGGAAACTTGGGATCCTCTTTAAGGTTAAGCGTTATTTCACACCGGAACAGCTTCTCAGCTTGTACCAAGCTCAAGTACGCTCATGTGTGGAATACTGCTGTCACCTATGGGATGGATCAGCCAAATATCAGCTGGCCGCTCTTGACTCCATCGAACGTCGTGCTCGTCGGCTTGTAGGTGATGAAGCGCTGTGGGAGACAAGAATGCTCAATTTAGAGCATCGACGGCAAGTGGCTTGTCTCTCAGTATTTTATAAGTTACACTTTGGAGAGTGTGCACAGGAATTACATGATTTAATTCCACCGTCCCCATTCCATCAGAGGACGACCAGACGCCGTGAGGGTTTCCACCCTTATGTAGTTGATATTCCTGAGATTCGTACGAAGCGATTTGCTTCCACATTTATTATACGTACGGCTAAGGTCTGGAATTCACTCCCGGCGTCTGTCTTCCCGTCATCATACAACTTGGGAGTGTTCAAGAGTAGAGTGAACAGGCATTTAGCAGGTAAGCGCGATCCATCGTCAGCTTCATCATCACTTAAAATCAGGTGAGATCGTGGCTAAGCGCGTATCTGTAAAACATTAAAAAAAAACTATAATAATACTTCATGTCGAATACAAATATGTATAAAGGTAATGCTTTTGATAGAAAGACGAGGACACTATATAAACCGTTATAAAAAAACGTAAAATTACATTTGGAAACTATTACTACTAAACACCAAAACTTTAAACCATCATTGATAGCACTAACTTCTTATATAGCGTAAGTAAAGTTCAAACTCTATAATATTCAAGTCAATCAAATTCAATAATTCGGTTATGAATCAAATACAATAATAATATGCAGCATAGCTTTTTCTTGTTATTTAAATACATTGTAAAAAACTCTATTTTATAATGAAATTTAATGGAGTCAAAACAGTTTTAAAGATGGTTTAGGAATGGTAACTGACTGTGTAATTAGAATGGAGACCAAAATTTCCTAATCACTATGACGAAAACATAAAACCGGTTTTCTAAATAATAACCACGGAAGAAAGAGAAGAGATAAAAACAATTATAGCAAGGAGGCTGTTACGTCAAAGATTTTATGGGAGCCTTTTGTAAACTAATAACTTAAGCAATAATACCTACTCTAAATTTGTACTTATGTCTAAATTACGAATGTATTTCTTTGTAGTCAAGTGTTATGCTGTAAACAGTGACACTTATAAGTTTTAAAGTAAACCAACCATTCTTTTTCTCAAACTGACTACGCTATTAACCCGACAAGGTCTTTACAGCTTCACTGGACTACAGTAAACCAACCAAATTTAGCTAATGTGTAAGTTATAGGAAGTATCCGTTATAAGAATTGACATTATAAAGAGTTGATACAACTTTTATATGTTTTTCCTTTAGACCTGTCAATGATAAAAATGGTATAAAAATAATGCGGCTCCGTTGATCTTTTTACTTGTTTTACCACGGAACAAAGAAATAAGTTGTCTCTTCCTTCTGTGTGTTACACGGACTTCGCATAAATTGTAGCGATGCTGAAAATACTGAATTTTGTATTAATTTATAGCCACAATACTTACTCATCAAAGAGCATGTAACGACTTCGTTTAATACTTGTCGTACAAGTAACTTGTCGCATACCGACTTCACACAACGAACTTATGTTGCGACACTGTGACACGAATGTTTGCCGTATAATGTAGCCCTAGGCAATGAGTTGCGCAATTATAATATCATTGCACCCTAGGGATATAAACTTTGTGGAAAGTTCCGAATACACCTTACGTAATAATGAGAATATTCGCCGAAGCTCACCAGTGTTGTCGCACAGGACCTAACAATAAATCGTATGTACTAAAAATTGTACGTGTACATTTTATTCACGATTTTCTAAGACATCGAACGCAGCAAAAAGCAAAGTTTAAAATCGTTATCAAGGGAAACTGTATTTTGTCATCGTATCATATATGTATATTTTTTACATACTTTAATTCCGTTTCTTCAATTGCTTCCTTTAATAACATGTGCTGTGTAATTTTGTATTATTAAAAATGTCGTTTGAGTTCTCACGAACGGTTGCAAATGTTAATCAAAATATACCACGTTGAATTTAGATAAAGTTAAAAAAATGTGTGGTTTTATGCAACCGCGATGCAAGTGAAACTTTTTTTCATATAAACAAAAGTTTTTGGAAAATAATTCGACTTAAGTTATTAAAATCGCGTTTTTAATGTCAATTTAATAATTGAAAAATGGGAATAATAATGGTAAATCAACAGTAGACATGATATTCAACTATATATTTTAATTTCAATCAGCGTTTATTTTCTGGATTTGTCTACGATATCGGCAACTTCACCGGACTACTTCAATCAGTGTATTAGAGTAGAGAATACATAATAAACACAATCATTTAGATGCCGATCGCTTTTCACTTTACCGCTAATTCGCGGCCGCGCGCCTTCTCAGTATATGGTATCTTATCTATGGCGCGCCTGCTATAATGCTACATGTTATAAGTTGACGAAAAAATTTCAGGCGATAGGAATAAAAAGCAAGGATACATTTTAAATTGTCTAAACTTTACACAAAATTCAACCTTCTGCTCCTTATAATAACGCATCCACTCATCGCCTTTAGAGACACCGTAGAACAAATAACTTCTTTTGTCGTATGTTATATAATATGCTAGGTATATTTAACTGTTTAGTTGAAACTTTAAAAATGTATAATCGAAGCGTTGGACATAGTCGTCTTTCCTAATTATGCAATACAAATAGGCTACTGAAATATAAACCACCATTGGTAAAAAAATCATTCCAAAAGTACAACTAGTTACAACCGTAATAGTTTACCTTACATTGTGGCAAATACTGGGATTTATATTGTGTTTGAATTAAAACTTGTTTTACAAAAGTCTTTCCATGGAAGTCGGTCAATAAAAATGCATTACCTTTTTATTAATATTTATTTTCTTAGCAATTAAATAATGTACAAACGAAATTTGTAACAAACCAAGAATATATCCAGCTTTTTCAAATTTCCATTTGAACAATAATCGTAGTGACAAATTGTTAATATACATATCACACATAGCTTGAAATGTTATATCCAGAACGTTCCATTTTTCTTTAAAAACCAACTTAACACAATGCTACACTTAAGACTCTGAGAAACAGTAAATAATTTTATTTTTACATCATCTTATAAAACTTACTTAAACATATTATATTTTCACTAAAACTATATACCTATATTTCGTGGAGAGAAAGTTCAAATTAGAATATCTCCTAGAAACAATTAACAAAGGAGCTGGCTGAATGGAAGTCTATTCCTTTGCCACCAAAATGGTATCACTATGGTATTCACAGTTTTTTTAGTAACGTTAATTGTATTAATCACATTGTTAAAACTGTCCCCGTTGGAAGCCGAGACCAACTCCTCGCATCGTGTGGGTGGTGGCACGAGCCACCTCGTACTGGGCCTGCATCGCTTGGAAGAGCTCTTCTTGTTTCTTTATAGGGTCAGCAGTGTTTTCCACAGTTTCTGTTTTCACAGCCGCTGTGGAAATTATCAGAATTTATTATAAATTCACTCATCAGGGGCTTTCAAGTATTGTGTAAGCATTGATCGAGGATGGGAGGTTCTTGATGTGCTTATTTTTGACGACATAGAGGAATTACGAAGGCCAAAGGGTGAAAAAAATATGCAACACTTTTAATATAAGTTTTAAGTGGCGCCATCTATGAGATATCTATAACAGTCGGTCCTACAGTTTTCTGTCTACAAACTAATTTCAAACGCCATCTGTTCGAGACTGGTGAAACTTACAATTAATAACAATAATCAACATTGATAATCATTTCATTTGTTATTAAAAAATATTGAGGCTATTATTCGAAATATAAATTATCCTATCTCTCAAGTTGGATCAAATTATACATAAATGCCAACTTTTTCAGTTGAGTACTTTTGGAGTTCATTGTGGACAAATATCATGACACTGGATTTTAACACATTTAGAGATTTTAACATTAAAAAAAAATCATATTGACGTAATCAGTAGTTATACTCAATAATTCACAATCGGTAAAGGGCATATAAATAACTATTTTCAATTTCATCTCTATACACAATAGTAGTTCAATATCTTGTACAAGTTACATAAAAAAAAAACATGAATGCTTATATTATTGGTAAGTCGAATATATGATGATAGATCATACCTGGATCCTTGATACCCATTAACCTCATGAACTTCGAGGCCTGCTTCCCGTCCGAGTCCTGCGCGAATCTAGTACCGCTCCACTTGGCCGCCTCGTCCGCATCAGATTTCGCCTTGTTCGACCACAGCAGCTTCCGTTTCTGTACCTAACACGTGTCCCATTTACTTCAAACCACAACACTTTTTTAAGCTATTACTGGTTTAAGCATGAATCGCTCGCCCGCGGTACTACCACCAGACCCACAGATACACCCACGTCAACTAACAGTGCACGCATTGTTGCGTTTCGTCTGGTCAGCGAGAGCGCCGGAGGCCCACCTCCCCTCTCCTCTCCCCCTCCCTCCATTTCGTCTAAGACATCGAACGCAGCAAAAAGCAAAGTTTAAAATCGTTATCAAGGGAAACTGTATTTTGTCATCGTATCATATATGTATATTTATTACATACTTTAATTCCGTTTCTTCAATTGCTTCCTTTAATAGCGGGTGATGTGTAATTTTATATTACTAAAAATGTTTTAGTTCTCACGAACGCTTGCAGGTGTTAATCAAAATATACCACATTGAATTTAGATAAAGTTAAAAAAATGTGTGGTTTTATGAAACCGCGATGCAAGTGAAACTTTTTTTCGGATCGTAGGCATATAAACCAATTTTTTTGGATAATAATTCGGCTTAAGTTATTAAAATCGCGTTTTTAATCTCAATTTAATAATTGGAAAAAGGGAATAATAATGGTAAATCAATAGTAGACATGATATTCAACTATATATTTTAATTTCTATCAGCGTTTTTTTTCTGGATTTGTCTACGATATCGGCAGCTTCACCGGTGATTGAAGTAGTCAATCAGTGTATTAGAGTAGAGAATACATAATAAAGACAATCATTTAGATGCCGATCGTTTTTCACTTTACCGCTACTTCGCGGCCGCGCGCCTTCTCAGTATATAGTATCTTATCTATGGCGCGCCTGCTATAATGCTACATGTGATAAGTTCACGAAAAAATTTCAGGCGATAGGAATAAAAAGCAAGGATACATTTTAAATTGTCTAAACTTTACACAAAATTCAACCTTCTGTTCCTTATAATAACGCATCCACTCATCGCCTTTAGAGACACCGTAGAACAAATAACTTCTTTTGTCGTATGTTAATAAATATGCTAGGTATATTTAACTGTTTAGTTGAAACTTTAAAAATGCATAATCGAAGCGTTGGACATAGTCGTCTTGTCCTAATTATGCAATACAAATAGGCTACTGAAGAATAAACCACTATGGGTTGAAAATCCATTCCAAAAGTAGAACTAGTTAAAACCGTAATAGTTTTCTTTCAGTTTACCTTACATTGTGGCAAATATTGGAATTTATATTGTGTTTGAATTAAAACTTGTATTACAAAAGTCTTTCCATAGAAGTCGGTCAATAAAAATTCATTACCTTTTTATTAATATTTATTTTCTTAGCAATTAAATCAATGTACAAACGAAATTTGTAACAAACCAAGAATATATCCAGCTTTTTCAAAATTCCATTTGAACAATAATCGTAGTGACAAATTGTTAATGTACATATCACACATAGCTTGAAATGTTATATCCAGAACGTTCCATTTTTCTTTAAAAACCAACTTAACACAATGCTACACTTAAGACTCTGAGAAACAGTAAATAATTTTATTTTTACATCATCTTATAAAACTTACTTAAACATATTATATTTTCACTAAAACTATATACCTATATTTCGTGGAGAGAAAGTTCAAATTAGAATATCTCCTAGAAACAATTAACAAAGGAGCTGGCTGAATGGAAGTCTATTCCTTTGCCACCAAAATGGTATCACTATGGTATTCACAGTTTTTTTAGTAACGTTAATTGTATTAATCACATTGTTAGAACTGTCCCCGTTGGAAGCCGAGACCAACTCCTCGCATCGTGTGGGTGGTGGCACGAGCCACCTCGTACTGGGCCTGCATCGCTTGGAAGAGCTCTTCTTGTTTCTTTATGGGGTCAGCAGTGTTTTCCACAGTTTCTGTTTTCACAGCCGCTGTGGAAATTATCAGAATTTATTATAAATTCACTCATCAGGGGCTTTCAAGTATTGTGTAAGCATTGATCGAGGATGGGAGGTTCTTGATTTGCTTATTTTTGAAGACATAGAGGAATTACGAAGGCCAAAGGGTGAAAAAAATATGCAACACTTTTAATATAAGTTTTAAGTGGCGCCATCTATGAGATATCTATAACAGTCGGTCCTACAGTTTTCTGTCTACAAACTAATTTCAAACGCCATCTGTTCGAGCCTGATGAAACTTACAATTAATAACAATAATCAACATTGACAACCATTTAATTTGTTATTAAAAAATATTGAGGCTATTATTCGAAATATAAATTATCCTATCTCTCAAGTTGGATCAAATTATACATAAATGCCAACTTTTTCAGTTGAGTACTTTTGGAGTTCATTGTGGACAAATATCATGACACTGGATTTTTATACATTTAGAGATTTTAACCGACAATTTTAACGAGTTTCTTGCTGGTTCTTCTCCATGACTGGGTTGTTTTCCGAACTGGTAGTAGTCTTTGACGTTCATAAGTGCCTTATTAGAGCCTAAACTGAATAAAGTATTTTTGATTTGATTGATAACACTAAAAAAAATCATATTGACGAAATCAGTAGTTATACTCCATAATTGACAATCGGTAAAGGGCATATGAATAACTATTTTCTATTTCATCTCTATACACAATAATAGTTCAATATCTTGTACGAGTTATATTAAAAAAAAACATGAGTGCTTATATTATTGGTAAGTAAAATATATGATAGATCATACCTGGATCCTTGATGCCCATTAACCTCATGAACTTGGAGGCCTGCTTCCCGTCCGAGTCCTGCGCGAATCTAGTACCGCTCCACTTTGCCGCCTCGTCAGCATCAGATTTCGCCTTATTCGACCACAGCAGCTTCCGTTTCTGTACCTAACACGTGTCCCATTTACTTCAAACCACAACACTTTTTTAAGCTATTACTGGTTTAAGCATGAATCGCTCGCCCGCGGTACCCACAAGCTGGCAACGCACTTACGACTCCTCAGGTGTTGTTAGTATCTATGGACTGTGGTGATTACTTAACATCAGGTGGCCCACCTGTTCGTCTGCCTCCTATGTTTCTGTTGTGTATAATGCGACACGAGTAAAACAGCAGTGAGCGCAATCACTGTACGTATACAGACATCTGTTAGTATCTATGGACTGTGGTGATTACTTAACATCAGGTGGCCCACCTGTTCGTCTGCCTCCTATGTTTCTGTTGTGTATAATGCGACACGAGTAAAACAGCAGTGAGCGCAATCACTGTACGTATACAGACATCAATGCATACATTACAGTTTCTTACTTTACATTATAGGTAGGTGGCGCTGCAGTTGAATTTTAGATTTTTTTTAATTATCAAGGTTGGACAAATATCGTATCCTATATCAAAATATATATATTTAAAATACATTAAATGTTACAATCGTTTTTAGTGGTTCAGGAGACAATAACTCCAAACATCCCCGTCTGTCACATATTGATCCACCATATAATAGCCTTTTCAAACCAAAATCCATTTGATATGGTGCTTAAACCTAAAGATGATTATAAAAATTTGCATATATGTATACAACCTTTCAAACAAAAAAACATCACTGTTCCACTTCACTGTTGATGTTAAATCTCATTAACGCAAGCAAAGGTAAGTAAGAGTATAATTATTGTAAGTAGTGAAATATAAATGCAACCGGACCTGATCTATAATTTTATTGGAGTTCAACCCGGTGGGGTTATAGTAAGAGGGTAGGGCGGATCCGAGCGGTGCTGGCTCTCCGGCAGCCGCTCGCAGTTGTTGCGCAGTCGCCATAGATCCATCAGGGGTCTTGATCTGGAGACCTGGAGCAAGAGACAAATGGACATAATCAACCCGAGCCAGTCGACGACGTATTAGCAATTTCAAACTACAAGAACTTTTCTCAGGTAGTCTAAATCATTTTTTAAAAACATCATACACAGGGTGAAAATTTAAACAGTAGCAATATTTATGAGGGATAACCTAGGATCTAATTATCTAGAAAAATACAAAAATTATACTTAATCCTCTATGCGCGTCTATGTTATGTGGTTATAAAGAAATACTTTCGGCATTTATTTTGAAGGGGTATCTATCTCCGACCAATTTATACAGTCCACTACCTAGGTTAGGTACCACGGCCTGTGTGGGTGTGGTGATGCCACCTCAAGGGGGTAACACCAGATAAGATTATTATATAGTCATAGTTACCCATTTTCTCCATAACTTCCAGTTTCTTGTTGACTTTGTACGAGGATGGTCTGTATTCGCTCGAGGTCGGTGGCGATATGCGTCTGTCATTTGAACTAAACACGAGACAAAAATAATCATGTATATTTATGATTAACTCATTTTATATAGTTAACATGTGATGCTAATTCTTAGGTTGTTGATTATTTACAACGTTATCTCTTATTTTAACAAGTAATAGCAGTATTGTTAATTTTGACTTTCCTCATTTTTCTTGTTTGGTAGAATGGAAGTAGTAGGCACCACAGTATGAACCTTATCAAGTGGCCCCCAAGATACAGGGACCCAAGTTGTACCCAAATATTCGTAGCCTCTAACCTTCCCTATAATATCAGCAAACTATGATGGCCGTTTTGACTGACACATTACAATAATGACGTGTTATTATTTTCTTTCGGTATGGCCTCTGCCTATGTAGGCAATTTCGCCAATATGTGACAAATACACGTTTAAACTTAATGCCAAATAATTGGTGTAACAACGTAGAATAATCTAAAATAGCAACATAGATAAATCACCAAAAGGGGATAGGTACTGTGTTGTGGGTGCCCAAGAGATTATATACAAAAATATATTGGAAATATACATAGGTACATATTTATAGAATTAACATAGCATAGCATACTATTTAACGTGTGAGCCTTGACATATGCTACTGCTTCAAAAAGTGCTATGGACTCAGCTGAAAATACAGACGATATATAGGGACAGGATAATTTTAAATTTTGGAATCCACACAGCAGCCCCAGCATTATCATTTAGTTGGGATCCATAGGTAAATATAGTGAGCCAATTGCTCCCGTGATATATTGAAATATTTTCATTAAAAAAATTCAAATGCAGCTATGTTTTACATTACGCATTGACGCGAGTTTACCAGAGATGGTTAGTTTTGCTGGCCAGTGATCCTTGACGAATTATATACCCTAAACCTTCCTCATGAATCAATTTATCTACTTGGTGTCTTTGAGTTTTGTTTTTCGATTGGTTTTAGTACTAACCACATGTCACTATTGACAATAAAGAACAGCAAATTTTTCCTTCAAATATAGTTTTTAGTCTACACGAAACTTCACAACTGGACAAATGTCAAAACAGCCATCATAGCGTGCCGCTATAATACTGCACTGGTTAGGTTATACTGTCTGTAGTTCATATTCTATAACCCTAACTCTTAGTAAGCGTTATACTCACTTAGTAGTGATTTCTGACCTTGTATAACATAATTTAATTCAACCAGAATTACTATTTAGTAATTTTTTTGTCGAATATAAACCCATTGTATAAATCCATACTAATATAATAAAATTGGAAGGTTTTTTTTTTACACCAATGGCGGCAAACGAATATGCGAGTCACCTGATGGTAAGTGATCACCGCCGCCCTTGGACACCTGCGACACGAGGAGAAACACAGATGTGTTGCCGGCCCGGTTTTTTTTTGGTTCTTTAGTTTGAACGCACCAATCTCGGGAACTAATAGTCCGATTTGAAAATATCTTTCAGTGTTAGATAGCTTATTTATCGGGGAAGTCTATAGGCTATTTATCATCACGATCAGAGCGGAGCACAAATGAAGAATGTTTCTAAATCATTTTTTTTCCTTTCGAGAGCTTCGGCTGCGTGTTAGCATTAACGCAAAGTAACTTCAATGCGGACGAAGTCACGGACAGAAGGCAGTAAGAAATAAAGGATAATTTACCTGGAAGAGTGCGAACCGGAGGGAGGGTAGGCAGCACCACGCGAACGCGACCTCTCTCGCCGGTCCGAGTGTCTATGCCCCGCTGACCTGTCAAAGACAACATACAAATGCATTCACATAAACTAGCAACACCAAATCGGGAGTTTTCGGTGGGATTTTGGAATGTCAAGTAGAGGATTTTATATTTTATTTATAATCTTGTGTTATTTGCCTTTAAATTTTTTGAGATTGGTGGTGTTATACGTAACATAGTGTCATGATTTCTATATCTATACTAATATTATAAAGACGCAAAGTTTGTGACGTTGTAATGGTGTAGTGTTGTATGTAGTTGTAGTGGTGTATGTTGTAGTGGTGTAATGGGGTAATCTCAGTAACTACTGGTTCAATTTGAAAAATTATTTTAATGTGATATAGATCATTTATCGAGGAAGGTATATTTAGGCTCTATATCATTAAGCTAAGACCAATAGGAGCGGAGCACCAATGAAGTATGTTTCAAAATCGGGGTTTTTTCCTCATGAAAGGAGCCTCCGCTGCAGGTTAACGTTAGCCCACAGTAAGTATACCACGCGGACGAAGTCGCTAGTTTGTATATAATTTTAATGATTTAATATGGCCTTTATAATACTTTCATTAACCAAAATGATATTCAAATGATTTAAACAGACTTATCATCTACTTCCGGTATCGGAACACAACACATCCGAGACGTTTCGGGAACATTAACACTAGCACCGCACTATTAGAGAGTTTTGCCTATAAAAGGCAAGATGTCGTTGATTGGAGTTAACCACCTCTATATCGAAGTTATCGTAATAGCTCTGCCCGGATAAATAGTCACAGTGCCTACCAAGTGTTAATTGTTTTCCTGACTGACAGACCGACTATACGTCGTTCCTTGGAAAAGTTTGATTATTGTGCACAAGTGAATTGAATGGCAAGTAACACCATGGATTCTAACTTGTCACAAAAACTCCATGGAAAGTTCTACACACTCGCCTTTCTAATATCAGCTAGGATTAACTAAACAAATGGAAAATGTGACTGTAACTCATGATTATAATAATTAATGAGGTAATAAGAGTGTTTATGATTACCTCCTCTCCTCGGACCGTCTGTTGTGTCTATCTCTGTCGCGCTCGCGGTCTCTGTCCCTGTCGCGCCTCTCTCGCTCCACGAATCTGTACATCAATGTGTAAATAATCGTCAAAAATATTGCATCAACAAATAGAATTATATTAGTTAGAGGTATTTAGGATATATGAAGTAATGAATATTAAATATCATCATCAAAATCACAATCTAAAATACTTTATTCGGTTTATGCCCTGAGAAGACGCTTATGAATGTCAAACTGCCACCGGTTCGGACAAACAACTCACTCAACTAGAAGAACTGGCAACAAACTCGATCTGGTTTATATTTTCATGACATACATATTTTTACAAAACATACAGTTATTAGTGGATGCACAGAGAGGGTCGACATCCCCAGATGTCACAATCATTCACATATCTATATTAATATATAAAGCTGAAGAGTTCCTGAGATCATTACGTTCAACCAAACAAACAAACTCTTCAGCTTTATATATTAATATAGATATGTGAATGATTGTGACATCTGGGGATGTCGACACCTGCTTGACTTATCATTTAATATATTGGTGTCGTACCTAGGTGAGACAGCGTCTCTGGCATCATGCGACCTACTCGAAGCTCGATGCTCAAAGGCCGGTGGAGGCTCTCCACCAAATGGTTTCAGATCCATCAGCGCTGGCACCTGTTCACAAAACCAAGTCAGGCCTTTAAATAACCACATATCAAGTATTGTAAAAACAAATTAAGTTCATTGCTAACTCATGAGACTAACAAGCTTCATTGTTAGCGATTTTGAAGTTTATAGGTATCTTTTTGGAGCCTTTAAACCAAACAAAACATGTATTTTAATTTACTAGTGGCCCTTTCAGTGGTCAAAATGCAACCATAATAAACTAACTTTAACTTCAACACTGTGAATTAGTAGGACTGTGCATGCCATTACTGTACTGTAAATTTTATTATTATTATTTATTTGTGCCCTTACATTTTAAAATGAGCTAAATCCAATTTTAGTACTCCCTAATATATTATGTTATCTTTCAAAATCTTTTAATTCTGTACATGTTAATTATGAAAATCATTAAAAAAAACTAAAAACCTTATGGACGGCAAAATTTGAACTTCGTTCTCGGTGCATAAAAACTGGAAATCTTAAGTAAATTAAACATGTTACATGAATAACTAAAATTGGATTCAACTAATTTTGAAATGTAACGACTCGTTCAGTGACGATGTTTGATAGTTTGAACATAATAGTATTAAACTTTACACTTTAGTGGGAGTTTCGCATAGAAAGGAGATATTATGATATCATATAAATACCTTGCCCTCTTCAGGTTTGTCTCCGAGGAGCCCACGTCTGTTAGAACCGGGTTCGTATCCACCACCACGGCCGCGATCGTTTCTCTCGTATCTGTAAAGCAAATTATGACAGAGATAGTCAGGGATAGGGATACAAAGCTTTTTCTTCACGCTTTTTTTTTTTTTTGACAACTAATCTTGTAGTAGATTCTTCTACCATTGTCGAGTGGGCAATGATATTACAGGTTTCTTGCGATCATTTCAATGAACTAACAAGATGATGGCCGTCTTGTTAGAACTTTCCAGGGAGTTTTTGTGGCAAGTCAGATTCCATGCTCTGACTTCACTTGTGCACAGATGGGCCCCCTACCCATCTTTCCTGGTCCGGTTACAGTGGCAGGAGGAGCTGGGCAAAGCCTTCGTTGACGGAGACGACCACTTTGAGGGTCTACCTCTCGGGCCCTCTCCGCCGCCTCCTTATAATTTGCATTACTTTCTTATATAGTGTTAGTGAGCACTGAGTTTGGTATATAGTAGGTTGAAGTTCCAGGTATGTTGCTGATGATAAACCCCATCCCATTCGATATACTATTTGCATTCTTATATCTAATGTACACGTTACATATAACAGTTGACGTGCGTGTCGTAGTTACAAATGTTTTTGAAAAAGCTTTTCTGTAATGTACACACCCACTCACAATTTTACATTTCTTTAATACATTTTTTAAAAAGAGCGTGCGGAGCCGCGGGTAACAGCTAGTTATATAATATATGTCACTATAATAGCCTTTAGACATTAAAACCTGCTTGACTTATCATTTAATATATTGGTGTCGTACCTAGGTGAGACAGCGTCTCTGGCATCATGCGACCTACTCGAAGCTCGATGCTCAAAGGCCGGTGGAGGCTCTCCACCAAATGGTTTCAGATCCATCAGCGCTGGCACCTGTTCACAAAACCAAGTCAGGCCTTTAAATAACCACATATCAAGTATTGTAAAAACAAATTAAGTTCATTGCTAACTCATGAGACTAACAAGCTTCATTGTTAGCGATTTTGAAGTTTATAGGTATCTTTTTGGAGCCTTTAAACCAAACAAAACATGTATTTTAATTTACTAGTGGCCTTTCAGTGGTCAAAATGCAACCATAATAAACTAACTTTAACTTCAACTCTGTGAATTGGTAGGACTGTGCATGCCATTACTGTACTGTAAATTTTAAAATTATTATTTATTTGTGTCCTTACACTTTAAAATGAGCTAAATCCAATTTTAGTACTCCCTAATATATTTTGTTATCTTTCAAAATCTTTTAATTCTGTACATGATAATTATGAAAATCATTAAAAAAAACTAAAAACCTTATTGACGGCAAAATTTGAACTTCGTTCTCGGTGCATAAAAACTGGAAATCTTAAGTAAATTAAACATGTTACATGAATAACTAAAATTGGATTCAACTAATTTTGAAATGTAAACCTTATTGACGGCAAAATTTGAACTTCGTTCTCGGTGCATAAAAACTGGAAATCTTAAGTAAATTAAACATGTTACATGAATAACTAAAATTGGATTCAACTAATTTTGAAATGTAACGACTCGTTCAGTGACGATGTTTGATAGTTTGAACATAATAGTATTAAACTTTACACTTTAGTGGGAGTTTCGCATAGAAAGGAGATATTATGATATCATATAAATACCTTGCCCTCTTCAGGTTTGTCTCCGAGGAGCCCACGTCTGTTAGAACCGGATTCGTATGCACCACCACGGCCGCGATCGTTTCTCTCGTATCTGTAAAGCAAATTATGACTGAGATAGTCAGGGATACAAAGCTTTTTCTTCACGCTTTTTTTTTTACAACTAATCTTGTAGTAGATTCTTCTACCATTGTCGAGTGGGCAATGATATTACAGGTTTCTTGCGATCATTTCAATGAACTAACAAGATGATGGCGTACATTCATTTACAATTATGTCTAATGCAACAGTCAACAGTCCGATGGATAACAATAACAAGAGGGATCATACCAGACTGAAAACCTACAACGCTTTATCTCAGCGATACAATTTACTAACAATGAAAAATGAAAATTTTGTAATATTAAATATTAAGAAACATTTGAAAAACAAAACAAAAATTGAACAAGAATAAACAAAAAAACTAAAACGAACCTATGGAAAGTAAACAAGATGGCAAATATACTCAATTGAAATATAATTTACTGAATGTATTGAATTTTGAATGTAAAAACTCAATGGTCAAATACGTCTAATGAGATTTTCTTGGATGCGAGCTCATTGTACAAGCGAGTTATACATAGAATTAGATTGATGGATAGATGATGTTGTAGTTGAAGTAAGAAGTATTCTAATAGAAAGCACCTGCATAGTTCGTGGCTATAGTAAGATCCAGTAGGTTACCCTGTTGTCGTCTATGTATCGTATATAATATACTAGCGGGCCCGGCAGACGTTGTCCCTTTTTTTTTTTTGTAGCACGGCAAAATGACTGCACTGTGCCTGATGGTAAGCACAGTACAATCCAAAAACAATGGCGACCACCGAGTGACACACTATCTATCGCCGGTCGCCGCTGTCATGCCGCAAATACATAATTTTTATAGTAGTTTAAAATTACATATAAATATTGCTAAGAGTGGTGCAATGTTATTTTCAAAAAGAATGCTTGATTTGTATGATGTGCCTTCTGTTCTATACAATAACAATATACTAACCTGACACTAACTAATCTGTTTGGACACAAAATTATCATTTGAGTCACATATTAATAATATTATCAGTAATGCTACCAAAGGATTAAATATTTTACGTTCTTTAGCTGGTGTTCACTGGGGATCTGATCCTAAGGTCTTGTCTCTCCTTTACAAAGGTATAGTTAGAAGCCACTTTGACTATAGCTCTTTAGCTTATATGTGTGCAAGTAGTAGATTCCTTAGGAAGTTAGATGTGATTCAAAATAAAGCGTTAAGAATTATAACTGGTGCAATGTGCTCTACTCCAGTAATTGCAATGGAGTCTGAAACATGTATAATGCCTTTGAAAATACGACGGCTTCAGATTGCTCAAAAATTTTGTATCAAACTATTGGCCAATGACAATACATTTGTTTTGGATAGGATATTACCTAGACATGATCTTCCAGCAACTTTGGTAAATAATGCTAACATAGATGTTCAGGATATTGTGTCTGAACATTCACCAGAAATATTAAAAATTGTGTTAAACATTAAAAATGTATGTAAGAATATCCATATTGCAAACCCTTTGCCTATTTATGAAATTGGGTATCCTCGAGGGAGGAGATAATCCTCCCCAGCACCTTCCCGGCGTCGTCCAGTAGGACGAGGGGCCGATAGGCGGACTCGCAGTCCAGAGGGCGGCCTGCCTTTTCCATGAGGCAAAGCCGCCCAAGCTTCCAGGGCTTCGGGAACTGCCTGACCAAAAGACACCGGTCGAACAGCTCCCGAAGCCACCCTCCTAATTGGTCCAAGGCGACGCCGAGCACCCGACCCGGGACCCCATCAGGGCAGGGTGCTCTTCGCCGGTTGAGGAGGCGCTCAACAGCCCTCTCCATCTCCTCCTCCGTTATAGAAGTGCTCTAGCTCTGAACTGCACCTTATGATGAAAGAAAATATGATTATGAAACCATATCACGGTGCTAAGACTTTTTCTAATGATCACCTGGCTAGTTCTCACCCTCGAGTTGAGTTATATAACCAATCGCTTATTGACGTGTTTCGATGAAAAAGTCTTAGCACCGTGATATGGTTTCATAATCATATTTTCTTTCATCATAAGGTCTTAGACATTATAGGATTCAAGCTACTACTAAGCCATCATTGGCTCAAAATGACCCCTACTTATTCCCATACTAAGTCCCTACTTATCTTCTAGCCCTAATTAATCGAATAGACCAACAGAAGTGGAGGTGGACAGGCCATATGATCCGAGATCCCTAGAATAAATGGAGCAAAATGGTTACAGACTGGTACCACACAGATGGCAAGCGAAACAGAGGATTTCAACTAGAAAGATAGGAAGATGACTTAAAAATTACGGCTGGACATCACCGGAGAAGGGTAGTTCAAGACAGAACCCAATGGAAAATGTTGAAGGAGGCGTATGTCAACAGCGCGATATATTATGAAAGCTATTTCCTAATTCAATATAAAACAAGTTCAGAATCAAAGTCTTATTATTATTATCTTCTAGTCCTTACTTTTAAGCATAAGACACTTGTATTCCCGAATCCCCTCTTTTTCGATCATAAAAACTTACACAGACATTTTTTTATGCATTAAATGGAGTAATTTAAAATAACACATTATATTAATTTTTAAATGACCCTTGTCTAATGCATGGGTGTCATCACCTTACACCATCAAGGCCCTTTAAGCCTAAGATGATTTGAGGTATTTGCACCTGGTACAGTCCATAGGCCATTTTTAAAGAATGCTTTTATTTTTTATATCAAAAGCAGGGAAACGAACAGGTGGGTTAGCTGGTGTTAAGTGATCACCACCGTCCATAGACACTAGTAACACCAGGAGAGTCGCAAGTGCGTTGCCAGCCTGTGTATGAGGGTGGGGGTAGGGTTAAGGAAAGGGGGAAAGGAGGTGGGCCTCCGGCGCTGTCACTGACCGAACGAAACGCAACAATGCAAGCACTGTTACTTCACGTCGGTTTTCTGTGAAAGGGTGGTACTACCTCGAGTGAGCCAACCTATTTATGCTGAAACTACCACTAGCTACAGCGTGGCTCAACCACCTACAGAACTTAAATCAGTTTGACTACTAATAATGTCAGGCACAACCTCACACAATACTGTTCCATTTTAAAGCATGCTTGTATAATGGAAACTAAAGAGATAGGTGAGTGAACTTATTTGATATATATGTATAGATTAAAATGACTTAATAAATAAATAGAAATCTTATCCTACATTTATGGTATTTAAAATGATATAGTTTTAAAGCATTTCAGTGAAATAATTTATCAAAGAATGCTTATTTTTTTTGGTTGCTGCATACGAGAGTCTGCCTTTACAGGAAATTAAATCCGTGGACGCATCAAGCACGAAAAAAATTACAAAAAGACTATGGCAACTGGAATGAGCTAATAATAATGAAGCTCTCGTAAATCTTTTTGGCTGCTCTGATTATAGTCGTTAGTTTGGGCTTGCGCTTAATACAGTCTATAGTTCAATGGAAAATAAAGCAAAATGTTATAATAGGAAATTAAATATCACCATTTATTTATTCTTAAGTTGTCTGTATATTATACATTTAAAATAATACCTGAATTTGTGTTCTGTGAAGGACTGTATAAGTGTGTATAACTTCAAGCCCATCCATTCATTCATGCCGCTACGGTATTAGTCCTCGGCTGATTTTTTAAGACCAAGATCTCAAAATGGTGGATAATGTTTTTTTTTTTTTGTAAAAGAAATTGTAAATCATATGGTTTAGTAAAAATAGTTCGTACAAATGAAAAAAATGATTTAAAAATACATTTTTCATAAAAATTATGATTCTATAATAAATAATTTGCTATTATTCAAAGTTTTGTAATGTGATGTTCATAAGCGCCTTCTTAGGGCCTGAATTGAATAAAGTATATTTGATTCGGTTTGTTATATATAACAAACGTTGTACCTGTGTCTATCATCGGAACGTGGCGGGCGTCGGTCCGAGCGGTCCCGGTCGGCGCGCGGCTCCTGGGGCCGCTCCCGGCGCTCGCGGCCGTACTCCCGGGAACGTTCGCGACTCTCCTCTGCAATAATAATTACACTCTATAACATAAATCTGCGATATCTTCTAAGGTATATATTGAAATTAGATGCTATAAAAGACACTTTTGATCAATATTAAACATACATCTTAACAAATGTATTTAATCACTGCACTGTGCTATATATACGACAAGGGTTTAAGTTCCATACAAATGGATCTAAACCTTATGATGTACTGGTCCACAGACAGATAGCAACATTAACATATATGCCGGATTTATTAAAAATATAGAAAGGCTTGAACAACAAAAAATTATGTAGAGTGAAATTATAATTTGAAAACATTGAATTGATATTAAAAATTGTGTTCGGACATTTTGAGATCTGGGTCTTAAAAAGTCAAGGGGTTAATTAGATATGGAGTAATAGAACAATTGTTACCAGATCCGCGGCGGTCATTGTGCGATGTCGGCTTGGAGGATGAACCCGCCTGCGGCAGCTCTGGCTCGGACTCATCACCCTGAGAGTCCTGCGACAAAACACATATATCATCTAGATAAAATTATACTTTTTTTATACAACAAATAAGTTATAATTGTGACGCAAAATTACTAAATTTATATTACACAACGACATTATCAGTATATATGGCAATAATTATAACAAACCAATTTTATTGCTAATTCTGCAGTTATCACTCTAAATTACCTAGTCCCCTTGGAAACTAAAAACTTGAGTATGAATAGATGGCCTAGTCTGTAGTAAATAAAATATGTAAATATGTGTGCCAGCTTCTACGGCTCTTAATGTTACTTATTAAATGTTTAATAGGATATGATTATACGTGTGAGTAAACATGTTTATGCATGGAAATCACTTGCCATGTGAATGTCTCACCTGACCACTGCATTCCGCGCAAGAAAAAATCCTAGATTTGAGCTATACCCCTATGAAAAACCCTAAAACTATCCCGACTCAATTATTCCATCTTATATGAATCTCCGGAATTTCCTCTAAGTCGTAAAAACCCCCAATTTAGGGGAAACAATGACTGAAATATAAAATAATTGTTTGTTAACTTTGAAATGAGGCTTAGCTGAAAACCAGCGCTGTTTTCAAAGGCGGCAATACGCTGACGCTAGGTCTCTTTGTCATAGTTTTACTTTTTTACGGTTAAGGGTTTTTTGTACACTTATACTATGGCAATAAATATATTTCTTTCTTTCTTTATTCTTAGGCTATACTGAACCGTTGTAAAGTTTGCATTAGGGTTAATATCATTGTTGAATGTAGAATGAAAAAGGGTAATTGGAACGTAAGAGTAAAATAATACATACAGTCGAGCATAGCAACCTCCTTCACAACCTTTTTTGAAGTCCTTTATTGACAGATGTCAAAATGTCTTTTTTATTTACATGTGTGTATATGTTGTGTAAAATTCAAGCAGTAGTGTGAGTAATGTATATTTTAATTCATTTAATATACTTGTAATGCATTTTATATAAAAAAAATAGCTTTCTGCACTTCTCCTCCATATAAACTTTAACTATGCCAAATTTCACGTTTATCCGTTCGCGCATTTCTCTCAAAAAGGGATACAAAGTTTAGGCTTCACGTATTAATATACATGATGATGTACATTTATTAATTATTTATTACCTTTAAACATTCTTGATGTTATCTGTGACTAGCATTGTCTATGTTTACAATTAGTTACGACATTTATAAAACAAACCGCTTCATCGTCGTTTAAAATTCTTTATGTAATAATAAAATATAAATTTTCCAAATAAGCAAAATATCATAATAATAATATTGTAAATTAAATATGTACAATTTTTTGTGCTATGATAGCGAGTCGTACCGATTTGCATTTTACCGACAGGCAACACCTTTTGGTTCGCTATCATTAATATTTAGAAAGATGTTATAGGATCGTACTACATCGTTTTTTATTTTATTTTAGACTAGCAGCTCCGCACGCATTGTTTTTACATTGTATTAAAGAATTATAAAATTTTGAGACTATGTACAATTATAGAAATGTTCTTTAAAAACAATTGTAAGTAGAACATGCACGCCACTTACAGTAACATGTAACGTGTACATTAGATAAATAAATACTAACAGCGTGCCAAATAAGCAACATATTTAGAACTGTACCCACAATAAAACTACCTCAGTGCTCACTTTCACTGTATAAACAACTAATGAAACAATAACTTAAAATATTATTCTAAAGATTTACATTTACATTACATTTAATATACATTGCCATTATAATTAAATAAAAAAATAAAATCAATTGTAAATACGACACGCACGGAATCCACAATATAACTACTTCAGTGCTCACTTACACTGTATAAGGAACTAATGAAACAATAACTTAAAATATGATTATAAAGATTTACATTACATTTAATATACTTTGTCATTATTATGATTAAGATTTTGTGACTATACAAAAAATAAACGCTTGCCTGTTCCGCATGATATTGAATTATGAAACTCTTTACGTAATACGTTTATAATCTAAGATCCCATTAGGAAGACCTATATATGATTAAAGTTATTAATAATTATAATGTCGGATTGTAAACAATAAGCTGATAATTATTTGTCTTATTAAAAATAAAGAATGACTTGAAATCTTGCTAAATTTATGTAGACAAAGTCGCGGGTAACATAGAATAGAATAAAATAGAATAACCTCAATTACTTTTTATAAGACTCGCTATCTACTAATGTAAGTCCCGTGAAAATAGATCTAACCGTTTTGGTGATAGCACAACGGGCGAAGCCACGGTTATTGGGTAGTATAAACTAAAATTGCGTGAATTACTTTTTATAAGGTCAGCTATTTGCCAGTGAAAGTTTCGTGAAGATGGGTCGAACCGTTTTGGATATAGTACTGCAGGCAAACCCACGGTTAACAGTTAGTATAAACTAAAATTGCTTGAATTACTTTTTATAAAATCAGATATCTGTCAATGCAAGTTTAGTGAAAACCGGTGTAACCGTTTTGGAGATAGCACTGCGGGCGAAGCCACGATTAATAGCTAGTATAAACTAAAATTGCTTGAATTATTTTTTATAAGATCAGATATCTCTCGTGCAAGTTTCGTGAAGACTGGACTAACCGTTTTGGAGATAGTATTGTGGGCGAAGCCACGGTTAACAGCTAGTATAAACTAAAATTGCTTCAATTAATTTTTATAATGTCCGCTATCTGCTGGTGAAAGTCTTGTAAAAACGGTCGAACCGTTTCGTAGATAGCACTGCATGCGAAGCCACGGTTAACAACTAGTCTAAATTAAAATTACTTTTTATAAGGTCAGCTATCTGTCAGTGAAAGTGCCGTGGAAATCGGTCCAACCGTTTTGAAGATAGCATGGCAGACGAAGCCGCGGTTAACAGATAGTCTAATTTAAAGTACGCGCTGTAATTTTTTATATCTGCCAGTGAAATTCCCGTCAAAATCGGTTCAGCCGTTTCGAAGATTACCCGGATCAAACAGACAGAGAGACAGACCGACAAAAATTTAAAAAATTGCATTTTTGTTATCAGAAGCGTGTATACTTTCATACCCAATCAGTGAAAAATTTTTATTTTGATATTACATACAGACACTTCATATTTATTATATGTATAGATTTATTGGAGGAGCAGCATCTTAATCACCAGTTCGGTGAAGTGCTCAGAAGCCTTTTTCTTGAGCGCCACTTGCTAGGATTTCGGGCTATTTATTGAATGTTTTGTACGCTTATACTGTGGCGGCTCCGGATTAAGATATTATTCTGCCGGATATTTCACAAACTCCGATTGTTCGGGGTTTTTTTATTTTATTCTACGAGCTATCTCAAGCTGGTGGCTGACTGACAGCACCGAGCAATGCAGAGCAAGTGTTCGAGTCGTTGACCCATCGATGAGCAGCTAAAAATATTCTTAGGATTACCTTACATTTAGTTATTAAGTCGGTGGACCTTTCCTTTTTTTTTCTTTCTTTTCAAACGTTTCTATTGTTTGTAATTTATAATTCACTTTTTTTCTTTTTAATTAAATTTGTTACACTGCGTCAAAGTTTTTATTTTTTTAACACCCAAAGGGTTTGAAGGTTAATAATACATAGATTAAGTTAGCTGATACTTTTTTAAATTGTACAGGGTCAATGCACCCCAAAAAATAAGTAGCTTAGAACCATCCAAGAAAAAAATCCGCATCAAATGACCATAGTTCTATGCCTATACTTTCCGTAATTTTGACATGATTGAGCCTTCAAAGGAACTATATTTGCATTGCATAATAACAGATAGTATCTATAATAAATTATGTTAGAATACAAGAATTGTGCCCAGCTGTAAAACGAAACTATAAACCAAGTATAACACAAGCCTTATTTAGGTTTGTCGAGTTCAAGCACTAGACCTTGATAGAGTAAGCAAACGAAATGTTAAGGATTGTATGCAATAGCCACTCTTATCTTATGGTTGTCAAGTTAATGGATCCCAAAATGCATATACAGTACAGGGGAAAAGAGAATACACGAATGACAGTGGCATAGGATTGCGAAGCTCTCAGTGCTAACCATAGTTTTTGATATCACTTACTACCATGTACCAGTATCATCATGCCGTACTACTATAAAAAACGATAAATTAAAACAGTACTTCTGCTGCAAAGCACGTGAACAAATGCAAACGGAGAGTTTTTAGTCGGATCTCAGTCTGTCATGTAGTGGCTTTTATATTTTATTCATAATCTTGTGTTGTTTGACTTTTTATTTTGTAATATTGGGGAATATTTTACGTGATATAGTACAGTTATCGTATAAAAGTGAAGTGGATGGGAAATAATTGCACAGGGCATGAATACTGAGATGGCGCAAAAAAAAAAAAAATCCATCTTGCCAGAACATTGAAATGGGAGTTTTTGGCGGGATCTTGGTCTGTCATGTAGTGGGTTTTATTTTTTATTCATAATCTTGTGTTACTTGACTCTATATTGTGTAAAATTGGTGGTGTTTTATGTAATATAGTTTGTTTGTTGTGCATAAGTGAAGTGAATAGAAAATAATACCACGGACCATGAATTCTGAGATGCCACAAAAATTCCATGGAAAGTTCTAACAAGTTGGCCACCATCTTGTTAGTTCATTGAAATTATATCAAGAAACTTGTAATATCGATACTCACTTGACAATGGCAGTGATGGTCTACTAGAAGACTGGTTGCCAAAATTGAATGAAAGAAAAACTTGAAATACTATTAACTACTTGACAATGGCAGTAATAATCTAAAAGATAGGTTGCCAAAAATAAAGTTAAAAAAAAAAAAACATTAAAATGATCATAATACACTTGTAATATTATTTTACCTACTCGATAATGGAAGTAATAATCTAAAAGATTGATTGTCATAAATAACATTTAAAAAAATTCAAATGAAATAAGAACATATTATCTATGTTACATTCAGGTTGGTGTTCTCGTCTAATGTTAACCATATAAAGGTAGCTACAAAACGATCCCTTATGTAAGTACATATGAAAAAAGCAAAAAACACATTGGTATTCCTTGTTTATTAGAAAAAGTATAAAAGATATACTAAGCTTATGTCACACAATATATTAACAACACATAGACAAAACTATGACCTTGGATTTCCTTTTTCCTTATAATAAGAAAGCGAATATTAAAAAGCATGTTAAATATGCATATATCCGTGACTAGGATGTGTCTTAATAAACATAACACGGTTTGAAATATAAAAAATTAAGCCGTCACGGGACGCCTGGCAGATGTGAAACACATGTGTAACGTAGTAAACAACACTGTATACATTATAGGTAAGCGAACTCAGTAAGGCAAGAGAGATTGCGCACAGTCGCTTGCGCAAGGCATCGCGTCGCCACGACTCGCCACGCCAACAATCAGGTTTACCCTCGCCTATAGATGTTTCACATCAATAAAATAAAATCGTTATTAATGCTATACCGACCCGATATAACATCAACATATTTCATAAAAGACATTAGAATGTATGGCAATAAAAAATATTAGAAATTATTTCATTATTTTTGTGAAGTAGTATACAAAAACGCCGATCCATACCTGATAAAATTGATTACTTTTATTAAATCAGTGGATGACAAGTTAATTTCCACCATTATCATACTTCTGTAGACAGCCAATAGAAATATAGATTTAAAACCGCGTTATAATCCTATTCCATGATTGGCCGAAATATTACCGCGTCTAATCAAAACGTAAGTGTCAGCGCGCACTGTGGTATTTTTTTGTACTTTTTTTTTCGTAAAAATCTGTATCCATGCAATAATATAGAAGTGCGCCCACTATGGATAAAAATTCGTACCGGTTTTAATTTCTATGTTGCGATCCATTGCAAGGAATTTTATATCACATGTAACCCCACGCAATACGGAAAAAACCGCAAATTGTTGCAGACGGGCCCTAACAACAGTCCCCGTCAACCTTTTTGCCACTCTAAACATAACCCTAAGTTCGAGCTTGCGCATAATACGTGTAGGGTTTATTTAATAAAAAAAAAAATACAGACGAATTGATAACCTCCTCCTTTTTTTGAAGTCGGTTAAAAAATAAAGTTCAAATGTAATTATAGATATGTAAAATTAGTATTTATTTATCCATAAATTATCTCGATGTTATATATAAACAAATAATACGAATTTATAACCTGAATTTGTATTCGCTCATCTATATGCAAATTCAAAAAATTGGCGAGAACTATTAAGTGAAGATGTTACGTTGTTACGTGTTTTGATGATAATTTCGATAGTAATGGTAATTTTTCGATGGTAACTTAATCTATATTTCCTAATAAATTGTAAAACGATTTTATATTCACAGGTACTTTTATATACCACAATATTTTATTTTTAACTAGTGGGCCAGGCAGACGTTGTCCCGGCCTGATTATTAAAAAAACCTTGACCAATTATATACTAAAATGTTGGTCAAAACCCCATCAAAATCCGTTCATTAGTTTTTGAGTTTA
>MU161716.1:6554-37310 GCA_015888305.1 Antheraea pernyi
AGCGCCGGTGTGATTCATCACAGCTTCTTACTAAACGGGGTGAGCATTACTACAGATGTGTACTATGAAGAACTGAACACAATGATGGAGAAGCTGACACATCTCCAACCAGCATTGGTCAATCGCTCGTCTGCGTTGCTCCTGCACGACAACGCGCAACCTCATACTGCACAGCAGACGGTCTCCGAGTTGCAAGAACTGGGGTTGGAAGTTCTCCGTCATCCGCCCTACTCACCAGACCTTGCGCCTACAGACTACTAATTTTTCCAGAATTTGGATAACTCCTAGGCGGGAAAATCAATACCCGAGAGGCAGTATAAAATGCCTTTGAAGAATATGTTGCCTCCCGTCCAGCTGATTTCTTTAAGAAGGGCATCAATAAACTACCACTGCGTTGGCAAAGATGCATTGATTGCATGGGTGATTACTTCGATTAATACAAATAAAAAATACATGGAAAAAATTCGTTTAAATTTTGTCATACAAAACGGCAATTTCATAGGTAAAGACCTAATATATGCAATTAAAGTTTTTATAATTATTCTCACACATGTAACAAGTTAGAACTCGTTAGTTTACATAAGTGAGCGTTAATAAGCGTTATACAACGTGGTTTAATATTTTGTTCACCAAAGCTTCACAACAATTATATAAACTGTTCTGGATTTGTAGGTAAAATCACAATTACGTAAACCGTGCTATTAGATCTCATAAACTCATATAAATAATATGATATAACTTATTTGCACATAGATATATTACTTTATAGTAAACATGGATTAAACAAAAATAATGATCAAGTCTTTAAGAAAAAAGTACAAGTCGGAAATTATGACGTTGTTCAAAGATCAATTAATATATATATTTTATTTCTGTTTCTTATAGATAAAATTATAAATATTAGTTAATCAATTAAATGAAAGACGTTATTATTATTTATATATACATATTTGATTCTTGGTTTTAACTTTGTTACTTTATTATTTTATAGATACTTCAGTTTTATTGTCACATATATGTCTTTAAAACAAACAATTATTTTTACTTATTATTGTCGACGTTTCTTTACACTTCCGCTTGTAACGTCCACAATAATATTAAAGAAGGATTCCCCAAAATAAGGCCTTCTTAAAAAATATTTTTACGTACTTATTTTAGCATATAAAATATATACAAGCGAACATTATATCATTTCCAAGTAATTATAGTTTAATAAATAAATAAATAATAATTAAATATATTGTTATTAGGATGGCAGCTTCGCACATCCTGAGCGCAGTGGAACCGACAGTGGGCGGCGGCGGTTCTCGGAGTGGGCGGGAGCGTGAAGTAAACGTCGCCCTGGACGATAGAGAACTATGGGTTCGTTTTCAGACACTCACTAACGAGATGATCGTTACCAAAAATGGAAGGTAAGTTTCATTTGAAACAATTAGTATTGGTAATTATTTATAATCAAAATGACTTTATTAAGTTTTGGCCCTAAAAAGACATCTATACTAATATTATAAAGAGGTAAAATTTGTGAGTTTGTGACGTTGTAGGGGGGTAATCTTAGGATCTACTAAACCGATTTTGAAAATTCTTTTACCAATAGACGGCCACGTTATTTGTGAGTATCATAAGCTATATATTAACCCGAAATTAAAAGACTTTTTGTGGTAGCCGGATTTGAAAAGTAAGTCGGAGAAAAAACGGTTAATCGAAAACGTTTCTTACGAACGCTGCCTTAACGATGAGAGATATATGATTGAGTTCTAGGGAAAAGTTGTAGAGCTTGATAATGTCTACAAAAAAATCAGTGACAACATATGTCTAACTTCAAGGGTTTTTTTTTATTATCAGACAACATCCGTCGTGCTCGCTAGTGTACAATAAAACACTACCAAGTTCAATTGAAACAGGTGTACTTAATTATGTGTGTATTTATATACAATATTTAATTGTATTCTTTACGATTAAAATGTCAGTTCTTTGTAATTTTATTTGTACTGCTATGTTTCTATTGGTGTAGGCAAACGGACTGAAATGTCACATGTGCTTATTCCTTATAATTAAAACATTAATTAATTTGTACGACAGAAGAGAATCCATATTACTCACCTTTTTGTCGTCTTTTTCTCACTCATATATTATACTTGTTTAATTCAACCAACTACCCCTTAAACGTTATATTAGTGAGACTTTAAGATTAGCGATTCTTCGAATCTCTTCAATTCAGACGATGTCTGCTAGAGTAACAAAAAATAGTGGTTCACATATAATGGATCTTAATTTTGTATCCCTCAGATACAAACTCACTTTGTATAAGACGTGTATCCGTCCCGTGATGACATATAGCAGTCCCGTTTATGCGCATATGTCGAAAGATAATTTTCATAAGTTGCAGGTTCTTCAAAACCGCGTTTTAAGTAAAGGGACTGGTGCCCCGTGGTACGTCCGAAGAGTTGATCTACATAGGGACGTAGAGATGCCTTCTATCTGGGCGTACGTAAAATCACCTACGATTAGTTATTTTGAAAAAGCCGTGAATCATCCCAGTCCGTTAGTGGTATCCGCCGCAAAATACGAACCCGTACCAAACGCTCCGCGTTGTAAAAGACGTCCGCGACATATTTTTACCGACCCTCCCGATGAAATAACGACAGTGAACGATCAGTACCAGCCTGTCTCTCCAAACAGAGCGTGCTTGGTTTGATATATTAACGTTTTTTTGCTATACAAAAAATATATTAAAATATTTACCTAATGGTATACATTAGTTCCTGTACGTAGGTATTGGGTCGACCGAGGACTATTTATTTCGGATAACTTAGTCAAAGTTTTAGCTAGAGATTAAAAGGAAAACTGTCGTTACAGTGCTGGTTAGCTGGAAGAAAATGTCTTGTGGCACTGCGTCCATCAATGCACTCACATGAAAGTGCGATAAAGCATTCATTCATTATTGCAGTGAATTGATCCTGGTTGATAATATTGCAATCTTAGTTGATTAGATCGTAGTGTATATATAGTAATAATTATTATATAGCATAATGAATATGGTCTCTTAGTATTTTGTAATAAAAGAAGTCATAAATTCTGCTAATATACGATACTTTAATGAACTCTATTGTACACAATGCTCATAATTTATATAAACACCACTTGTTGTTTTTACTGTGTACTTAATATTCGTATACTTGGATAGACTATGAGTGTTTCTCAATAACTTATTGTCTGGCCGATGAAGCAAAAAATTGCAGAGAAACTTAATTACTTTTCTTGAATTTGTTCACAGTTCTTAAATATTATACGACAGCATTAAATGTGTTTATACATTTCACTTTAAAACAATGCAATTTATATTTTACAAGACTGAATTTCTGTAGTCAGGGTCAATTACGAAAGTAACCACTGACTGCGTCTACCAATAAAGTACAAATTATTATGTTGGAAGGAATACCAAATATATATTCGGTAGTATTTGGCTTCAATATGCAGAGTATGTAAATTCACTACTCAACACACAATATATTGTGGGTGTCTTCATCATTACTTGAAAATTAGTCTTTCTCTACGGTTGGAGTATTTAAAACCGGCGAAATTGTGGTCAAACGCTAACAATATGGATGGAAAATGGCTAGAAAGTATAGGTACTTATAAAGTTTTTTTTTAAACTCAGTCCTGTTGCAAACTTATTTACACACTAACCTGTTACTTTCTCCATCAAACACTTAAGTAATATTCTTTTCGGACCGCTACCTAATGTATTGTGAAATTCTAATTTTTTGAATTTGAATTATTTTAGGTTGTGCTACAGTTCCCATATCATTTTCTGCATTTTGTGCACCATCTTGTAGAAACTGCATATTAATAATTCTACTTTCCTAGGCTGATTCTAACCGACATATAGTTCTGTTGGTCACAGTTGTTTTAAAACGGGGCCTATCTTTCATTTTTACTTAGTAATCTTGACTTAAATACATACCGTTTTAAGTAAATCCAACTAAAGGTGGTAGAGCCACGTTGTAGCTATTACTAGTTTCAGCATGCATGGGTCGGCTCGTCCGGGGTAGTACTACCCTCTCACAGAACACCGACGTGAAGTAACATTGCTTGCATTGTTGCGTTTCATTCGGTCAGGGAGAGAGCCGGAGGCCCCACTCCTTTCCCCCTTCCCCACCCATATAAAGGCTGGCAACGCACTTGCATCTCCCCTGGTGTTGCTAGTGTCTATGGACGGTGGTGATCACTTAACATAAGATGACCCACCAGTTTGTTTGCCTGCTTTTGACATAAAAAAAACCAAAAGTGATTAAAAATTAAACATATTTTTAGAACATTTATTTGAAATTATGATTTACAAGCCAAATTAACTTTAGAAAATCTCGCTTTCTTCCGTTACAAGTAGTTAAATTCAATTTGTACATTTGGACGGTGGTGATCACTTAACATCAGATGACCCACCAGTTCGTTTGCCTGCTTTTGACATAAAAAAAATAAATCCAAATGTGATTAAAAATTAAACATATTTTTAGACCATTTCAACATTTATTAGAAATTATGATTTACAAACCAAATTAACTTTAGAGAAAAAATCTCGTTTTCTTTTGTTACAAGTAGTTAAATTCAATTTGTACATTGGAAATAAAACAAAAGAAATTACAGACTTTAATAAAACGTAAATACACGTCACATTTTGTCCAACGACAGCGACTTTACCTTGTACAACTAGATGTACAATAACGTGGATGTTTCAGATCTTTAAGTAGAGGTCTCTATGATTGAAGTCGTCGTACTGTTGACCCGAAGTGGGAAGTGATTTCACTTTATACTTGGAACTAGTGAAAATTTCAATGTAATACAAATTTTCTTTTTACTTCTTTTCGAAGACGGTTACTAATAGCTATAATCAGTCATAATAGGTTTTAGATAGGTAGGTTTATAGGTCCTATTATAATATCACCTGATGTAAAATAACGTTGTGGACTAAGAAGGTAAACACGTTAAACTTGGAGGGTAACTGCAGTCAAGTGCAGCAGTCAGAACACACCTATAGGTGTTTGACGACATATTTTCAACTTAAGGGTGGTGGCTAGCCAGAGGGGATTAGAAAAAGCCCTACTACCTTGATATGCTTTTATCACATCGGTTTCCTTCACCAAATGTTCCGGCTCATTTATTGAGACTTGAAACTACGTCAATCGATGCGGCGTCCAAATACGCAGACCACTGAGCTAGTAACGTTTCATGTCTTTAGATTTGTAGTGTAAAACGAAAGAAACAAAGAAATACTTTATTGTGTTAACAACCATATAAATAAATTAAATTATACAAACTAATTAGACAGAAAAAAAAACATTTTGAAAATGAAAAATAGATGTCGAACAATTGGCGAACCTATTCAGCAAAAATCTGCAATACAGTAAGTAGTACTGCAGCGCTGATTTTCGATGGGAGCCTATATGATGATAAACGGACGTTTAGTCGGTCATATTTATGTTAATACAAAATTTAAAACGAACAAACAAACAACACGGACACACATGACACGTCACGGATGGTCTCACTAAAGAGATATAGCTACTGTAACCAATTTAGGATTAAACAAATATAAATTTAGAAGAAAAAAAATACACACCAATAAACAGAGTTTACAATAGAACTGCGTGAATACATTATACGTCACTTTAATTACTGAGTTAATGCTTATATGAGAGTTTAAAGCAAAGTTTACTCTTGTTGTTAAAAGGTTTTTGCAAATGACAACATTTTCTTCAGACGAAAATCATCTTATGGAATTGATTTGACGTTGTAGGGCTACGCTTGTCATATTAGACGATCAGTGATATGTTGCCGTTTTGACGAAGATGAGGTAGAATTGTCAGGTTCACTTTGAAATACTCCTTAAATAAATTATCGCTGTCGTCATCGTCAAAACTTAGGACTTGTGCTATAATAGCTTTGATTAGTATTTATCGGGGAGCCTCCGGCTCCCAGGGAGATTGAGGCCAAGAGAAGGGAGGGCCGGGAGGAGGCGAAGGAACGATGGAGGCGGAATCTAGCGGACGAGCGGTATGGACGTTACACTATTGACGCCGTCCGCCCGGTCCTGCCGGATTGGATAGGGAGACGTTGGGGCTCCCTGTCGTTCAGACTGGTGCAGGTACTCACCGGGCATGGTTGCTTCGGGTGGTACTTGCACCAGATCGCTCGTAGGGAGCCAACCGCCGCATGCCATGAATGCGGCGCTGCGGAGGATACCGCGCAACACACTCTATCTGAGTGTGCTGCGTGGGAGGGACAGCGCCGCATTCTAACTGCGGCGGTAGGGTTGGATTTGTCGCTGCCGAGTGTGGTTTCGGCCATGCTCGGCAGCGAAGAGGCTTGGAATGCGATGGCCTCCTTCTGCGAGGACGTCATCTCGCAGAAGGAGGCGGCGGAGAGGGTACGCGAAGATAACCCTCTGAGTGGCCCTCTCCGACAACGGAGGACCGGAGGGAGGAGGCGACGATTTGCCCTTCTCCTCCCTCCACCGTAGCCGGACCTGAGGGGATGGGCCGGGGGGCCCATCTCCTCATTGCACAGGTCCGGTAGACGAGGGGAGGCAGCTGGTGTGTGCCCGGTCTGTCTCCCTATTAGGATGGAGCCCGGCGGCCACCTTCCGCAGGGCGGACCGTTGGGGCGGCTATCCAAGGGGAATAGCGTAGATCGATCCCTTGCCGCCCCAACAGTACGGTCGGATGGTACACCGTGGGGTTTTAGTCCGTGCAAATCGGACATAACCCATCCTCTCCCCCGAGAGGGTGGCGTATCCATAAGGGATTTCCCCACGTTAATAAAACAAAAAAAAGGGTATAATTAAGAAAGATCTGTAAAAATATGAAAAATCTTAATATATTTGATACGAATTTCGGCTCAGTTTGATACAATTGCGATTGCGGTTTCTTCTATTGTTACCTCAAAAGTACTTACAAAGAACGTTCAATGTATGTATAATTAATTCCTAAAAACACATAATTCTCTGTTCGCCACTACATATTATAAAACAAAATGCTCTGCAACGGCTGTCTGTTTGTATGTTCACGATAAACTAAAAATGAAATCAGTAAGGGCCAAATTCAACTGGTCGGTACCTGTTTGCCAACAGATCATTTTTTTCGAACTGTTTACGCTATTGACCAAGCAAGGTCTTAACAGCTTCACCGGACTATCGTTACAACTGATAAACGTCGTGAATTTGCGCGGTGAAGGCAAACAATTTCATAAAAAATTGTTCAAAGCGCAGCTCGACATATTACCACAAGACTTTTTTTTTTGGTTGGCCAGTAAATTAAAAATATCCGAATATAACTACAGGTAGTTAACCTCTATATGACCGAAATTAAAGTGCGATTTTCACACAATCTATAACGTAATGTTTGTGTTGACCTCCGCGTGGTCCAATCTAAGTATAACACATAAAGAAAATAATCCGACTTTAATATAATAAAACACTAAAGAAATTATAAGGCTCTAAAAATCGAAAAATAACTAATATATTATTGAATTAAAATAATTAAAATGACAAGAGTGAAATAAAAATTATTCGTCGAAAACATATATCTACATATAAAGTACTAGCTGTTCCCGCGACTTCGTCCGTTTGGAATAGTTACTTCGGGGTAAAGCAAACACGCAGGGAAAGCACTAAAAAACCCCGATCATGAAACATTCTTCATCGGTGATCCGCTCCTATTAGTTTTAGCGTGATAGCCTTTCTCGATAAATGAGCTATCTCACACTAAAAGAAAATCAAACAAATCGGACCAGTAGTTCCTGAGATTAGCATATTCAACTAAACAAACTAACCCTCCAACTTTATAATATTAGTATAGATAGTATAGTTTTGTCAAAACGCGTATCATAAAAAAAAAGATTATATATTAGTTATGAACCAAACAACTGTTAAACGATTGAAAAGTTATTCTGGCATATTTCTTAGCATGTTTTACGTTTACTATCCCGAACTATTCTGTATATCTTTTAGCGCAGAACTTTGTTGTATTACATTGTATTTAACTATCTCAAAGCGTCTGATGAGCGCATGCTGATAAAACAACCAAACGGCGTAGGTATTAATTACTACAATTATTTTTATTTGAGTTTCTATTAAATTTGCACGTATACTATCAAGAACTCCTTTGTTGATTTTTTACTGTATTAAAATGTTGCGGTATCTTGTTTTTTCTTTATCTGAAACCGTTTGCTATGTATGTATTTTGAGTTTATAGAATCTCAAAAAGCGGTCAAATGCTATATTGAGTAAATACTCAAAATTTAAGACTTACTTAGGTACTTACTGGGGCGTAGAGATATGCCGTATGTTCGAATAACATGAGTAAGACTAGGCGCTTAAATATTTACCTCCTGAAGACGTTGCATACTCGTACTAAGATTTTAAAAAAAGGCAATACTTATTAGTATATTTATTTATTGTATACTTATAACATTTTCAATTAAATGTACTGATTTTCTAATAAATGTGAATATTAAAAGGTAAAGTTGGAAGTTATATACTCTATGTTAGAATATCATAAATGGTCTAACACTGATTACGGTAATGTAAATACAGTACTAGAACACTAAAGCCACCATAGCTTTGTTACTTTTATAATCAATTGGACGTCATTGCAGGGGTATTTGGAGTCGGAGTAATTTTTCCGGTAACAGGAATAACATGGTCCTCTTCTTTGTATTTTCCCTGAGGGTGGTTTTTAAACGGTTAACCCGGCTATTTGTTCTTCCTCATGAACAGAATGGCTCACTGAATTATTATAAATAGGAATAACAAATATTTACTATTACGATACTTTATATAGCCTAAATAAATATACTTATGATATGGTATAAATAAATGACAGTAGATATTTACACAATTACTTGATTTCAATATTTATTCAACTAGGATATAAGAAAAAATTTAAAACTCACAACACCTGCGACTTTTATTACAATGTCGCAAGAAAATGTTAAAAAGAGATACCTTAAGTAAAACTCTTTAGATTGTAAAAATATATCAATACCATTAGACATTAATCACGATGGTGAATTGATGTATTCAGAACCTGTTGTCTTATCAAGAACCACTTTGTTACCTGTTGGTTGAACTTCTTCAAGCTCATATCTTATAACTAGCTTATATAACCTATTCCGAATTATTGTTGTATATCGGGACTCAACATTTGTTTTTAATATGAGAGCAAAAACGTAAAATCTGAAATATATATGGGCTTTAAATTCAAAATTCTGCACGTAGTTTTGTTAAAACTAATTGGAATTAGAAATAATTTCCTTATAATTGAAAGGAAAGGAACTCTTACACAAGCATATACAACTCATATTATTGGTTAAGTATTCTATTTTACGCTCGACATATCTACCACATACAATGTTACTCTTAAACAAAGATTTTAACTTAAAATGTAACTACTTTGATTGATAAATGAATAGCGTAAAAAGCGATCACTGAATGCATACGTACATGGACATATTTGCCAGTGCTAACTGCTCGCTGACCGGCGGCTAGTTTTCAACTATTAACACAGTAGGTCTTACTCATTATCGTGGGGCGGCTAAACGATACCGCCCGCTGCTCGATGAGCCACGACCGTTTCACTACCCTCGACCAACTGCTTCTATTAATAGACGTACTGTATATTTGTAACAGATTTTTGAAGTTATATTTCTTTTGGCGCGTTATGGGAAAAATGATGAGAGTAAATTTTTACGATGCGCCCGCACACCGTCACCAAAATCCGACACACTGAAGTTATTACGATGCGCACGTACACCGTCACGAAACCGACACCCTGCAGTTAGCTATAGTCAACATTTTCTATTGTTAGTGTCGTTTTTTCTACGAACGTAGAAAAGGGCGAAAGATAAAATTTTTGAAAAGATTTTTGTCTTGTTACGCCAAAAAAGTATAACTTCTAACGCGTGTACATAAGTACACATATACTTTTTTTTCTTATAATAAGTAAACGGTATCTATCTTCTATATATAAATAAAATGATGATAGAGGTCTGCCGTTGTGCACACCTCACACAAAAGTACTGAATAGATTTCGACCATTTTTTTTATTTTATATACGTTACATTCTTATATACGTTGTTTTTATCTAAAAAAATCATAATAGCTTTATGTCATACAAAGTAATTACATTTTTTATAAGCAATGAGCGTTCAGCGATGTGCATTTTATTGTCGTGGAGAAGTGGGGTGTAGTGCACATGTTCAGGACAACACAGAAGAAGTTGCAGATAACAACTAGTAAATAATAGTATAGGCACTATTGTAGATTAAATAAACAATTTTTTGTTCTTAATACTAAATACAGAAAGTGCGCCTATTCACAGTCAAATAATAGACACGTCTGCTTTTCAAACAACAAATGTATAGTGAATTTCAGTTCTCACTGCCTAGTTAATATGAATAAGTTAATTAATATTATATTCGTAATGATGAACTTTGTTTCAGACGAATGTTTCCTGTTGTAAAAGTCACTGCCAGTGGGTTAGATCCGACAGCGATGTACACGGTGCTTCTAGAATTTGTTCAAGTTGATTCTCATCGTTGGAAATATGTAAATGGCGAATGGGTAAGATTTTAATACCTTAGTAAGAACAGTAATAATATTACTATTTTCTTTGTTAATTTACCTGTCTCAAGTTTACTCACTACATTTAAACAATATTGCTTTTTATAATAAATATAAATATTTCCTGTAATTTTGTATTATATTGCTTTTTATTATATTAGTTTCTGCTTTTGGTGATCGTTTACATTTTTACTTTTTTCTAGGTACCGGGTGGAAAAGCGGAAGTACCGCCGTCAAACGCAATATATATTCACCCTGAAAGTCCAAACTTTGGAGCACACTGGATGAAAGAACCGATATCTTTTGCTAAAGTTAAACTCACAAACAAAACCAATGGTAATGGACAGGTACGAATATTCGAGAAAACTAATAATCAACTTATTAGATAATAATTTACCATCTTAATAAAATGAATATTTTTGACCGCTATCATATAGATATGCGAACGATTACAACGACTATTGCGACGAATTACATGTAATCGCGGTATAAATCTATGCAAATATCATGTAGATGCATAGTCTGTGGTCAAGTACCACACAGTACCTAGAGAATATAGATGGACTGTGGTCTTTACCACATAGAGTATAACTGGACAATAGACTATTAATTTTTCGCATATGATGTACTAATTTTCTGGGTTCTTCATCTCATATTCCTAATTATCATAATATAGGCCCGTTACGTTAACATCTGACTCTGCAAGTTTCATTTCTTGCGTTTTAGTCTTTTCAACACAGGCTTCAACCAGTTCTTAATTATTTTGATTTATCCTTAACACTTGCCTGTATTTTCTTTGTACATTTGCTCTATTCGCCTCTAAACTTTCGCTGGTTTTCCAATTTCTAAGTAAAATAATTCCAAATCTACCTCTATAACTTTCAGATATCTTACATTTTTAACAATATTATAATATGATAAGTTACTAAAACGAGGTAAATTCAGTGATAACGAAATATTACTATTATTTTGTTTGTATTGTTTATTTTGGTTATTATTGTAACCTGGTACTAATTAGTCCTTTCTTCTCAGTATTGAATTTTCGGAAACCATTATTTTAACTTGTATTCCTTTATTTAAATCCACTTGAGAAACATTTACTTTTGATATTTTGACTATATTATTTTATAACTTTATACATGAATCTATATTATTATTATTTGTTCACATACACATGTGGAATAACTCTGTGACTATATTATTTTCATAGTACATCCAGATTAATAAAGTTTTTTACAATGCATTTGAAGGTGTTATAATGCTACAGTTTGCGGCTACCGCTATTTCATGGAAGCCGGTTCTCACGGTTGAATGTGGTGCGAATGAATACGAAAGCAAACATCTGATACATCCAGATCCATATGTTGACGTCTCGGTGTGAAATCTGTAGCTTTACCATCTGTTTAGCGGGTGCCTGTACGCACTATCATTTGTAATAATTATTGTCTCTGCGCTATGTTTACATTACACATAGTTTATGCATAGGTGACTTAGTAGACTCCAAGACACCATGCTAATGTTACTCATAAATACCTAATAATTTATTTAGCAACGTTTAATTATTTATGTATTGCAAATATTTGCGTAGATTTAACTGTTCACTAGAGAGTTTAGATGGACTGTGGTCTTTACCACATAGAGTATAACTGGACAATAGACTATTAATCTTTCGCATATGATGTACTAATTTTCTGTGTTCTTCATCTCATATTCTTAATTATCATAATATAGTCCCGCTACGTTAACGTCTGACCCTGCAAGTTTCATTTCTTGCGTTTTAGTCTTTTCAACACAGGTACCACCAGTTCTTAATTATTTTGATTTATCCTTAACACTTGCCTGCATTTTCTTTGTACATTTGCTCTATTTGCCTTTAAACTATCGCTGGTATTCCAATTTCCAAGTTAAAAAAAAATGCAAATCTATCTCGTATAACTTTCAGATCTCTTACATTTTTAACAATATTATAATATAATAAGTTACTAAAACGAGGTAAATTCAGTGATAACGAAATATTACTATTATTTTCTTTGTATTGTTTCTTTTGATTATTGTTGTAACCTGGTACTAATTAGTCCTTTCTTCTCAGTATTGAATTTTCGGAAACCATTATTTTAACTTGTATTCCTTTATTTAAATCCACTTGAGAAACATTTACTTTTGATATTTTGACTATATTATTTTATAACTTTATACATGAATCTATATTATTATTATTTGTTCACATACACATGTGGAATAACTCTGTGACTATATTATTTTCATAGTACATCCAGATTAATAAAGTTTTTTACAATGCATTTGAAGGTGTTATAATGCTACAGTTTGCGGCTACCGCTATTTCATGGAAGCCGGTTCTCACGGTTGAATGTGGTGCGAATGAATACGAAAGTTCAACTGGTCTACCTTAAAGTCCTTGCGTCCACGAGGTTTGTTGACGAAATTGAAATTTCTACTACGATTGATTAAATAGCCCACGTATAGTTGATGTTATAATCTTAATGTCATTTGTGATGTATTGTTTCCATGTCGAATCTAATATTAAAAATGATACATATTTGCTCTTCAATACTTCCAAATCTATTGTAATATTAGAGAGACAAAATATGCAAAAATGAAGTGAATATTCATAGCACAACCATTATTAAAGTAAGTTTTGTGTAAGTTCGTATTAAAATCTATAGTCTGTATGCCACTCTTTGTACAACTGCTACCAATATAACATTATTCTTGTTAATCTATTTCATTAATTAGATACTATAAAAGATATGATATATATCCGTATCATCATAATCCGTATACTTCACAGAACTTCAGGATAAAGGAATAAAAAAATCTTATCCTCGAATTATTGTTCTAGATAATGTTAAACAGTTTGCACAAATACGAACCCCGCGTCCATCTAGTAAATTACGATTGATTAAATAGCCCACATCTAGTTGATGTTATAATGTTATTGATGTTGGTGTCATTTGTGATGTATTGTTTCTACGTCGAATCTCGTATTAAAAATGATACGTATTGTCTCTTCAATACTTCCAAATCTATTGTTATTAGAGAAAAGGCAAAATACGCAAAAATGAAGCGAATGTTCATAGCACAACTATTTTAAGGTAGTTCGTAAAATCTATAAAATGCCACTCTTTTTACAATTGCTACCAATATACCATTATTCTTGTCAATCTATTTCATTAATTAGATACTATGAAAGATATGATATATATCCGTATCATCATAATCCGTATACCTCACAGAACTTCAGGATAAAGGAATAAAAAAATCTTATCTTCGAATTATTGTTCTAGATAATGTTAAACAGTTTGCACAAATACGAACCCCGCGTCCATCTGGTAAAAGTAGGAACAGATCTTCGCAGAATTATGACCTACCCGTTCCCGGAGACACAGTTTATAGCGGTTACCGCATACCAGAATGAAGAAGTGACGTCGCTTAAAATAAAATACAATCCTTTTGCAAAAGCATTTCTGGATGCAAAAGAACGACCAGAAGGGTATTATCAGAGAGATTTCGTCGGTACACACTACCCGCAACAGGCTTCTTCGCCGCATCAATATCCACAATGTGAGTTTATATTTTTACCACTTCTTATCATTTAACTAGCGGGCCCGGCAGACGCTGTCCCGCCCTGACTATAAAAAAAACCTTGACGAATTATATACTAAAACCATCCTCATGAATCACTGTATCCACTGGTAAAAATCGCATGAAAATCTGTTTAGTCGTTTTTGAGTTTATCGCGAACAGACAGACAGACGCGGTGGGGGACTTTGTTTTATACTATGTAATGATTTGGTTTCTTACATACATTTATTTCCTTAACGAGGCAAAGCTTTATTTTCGAACTAACTACGCTATTGGCCTGACGAGACCTTAACACCTTATTCCGGTGATCAGTTAGAATCGGAAACACTGAATTGTTATTAATTCATCTATAGCCTCATTGAATAATCATTTATAGCATAGTTATATAATATTAATATTGTTAATAATATTTCTAAGGAATTACCCTTTTTTTTTAATTAGATTTTACTTATCTTTGAGTTACCTGGATATATTTCTTATACATGAATGACTTCAAACAAATATGTTAAATAAGAAATAAACTTGTTTATTATTAGACTTATATTATCAAAAGAGTTTAAAAACTAAATTATTACCCGCCACTTTAAATTTACCTATATTAACTTTTTGACTACACTTAAAGAGACATTGATTATTTGTAGATAATTAATTTCTGAGAAGAAGCCTTATACACATAATAGATCATTTGAATTGCATGCGATTGGACATCCATAATCAATGTTAAACAGAGAAACTGTTTGCTTTATAGTTGGCGGGTGGTTTGTGACGTCACAGTCGTTGTATGGTAGCAGTAATGCAGCTTCTCGACGACCGGCTCCATATCCACCGAGGCCACCTTCAAGACCTCGCACTCTATCACCACCATGTAAGATTTTCACTACAATTACAAACAATCTATTTATTTTTAATTATTAGATATTTGAATATTTACACACTTTTTAATTACTTTAGATTATTCTTATGTAAAACGTTATGTAAATACAAAAAAAAACAAGCTTAAATTTCTTGGGAAAATTTTATCAAAGTTAACGGGACCTAGACGTTTATAATGCTTTTTGAAACCATTAAATATATTTAAAGTGATTAAAATCTATTCTATGTATTAAAAAAGAACAAATGAAACAAAAGGTTATACTTTATTTGTTTTGTTTATGATAACCACCATGTAAGATTTTCACTACAATTACAAACAATCTATTTATTTTTAATAATTAGATACTTAATTATTTACACACTTCTTAATAACTTTAGATTATTCTTAAGTAATACATTATGTAAATACGAACAAAAACAAGCTTAAATTTCCTCGGAATATGTTATCAAAGTTAACGGAACCTAGACGTTTGTAATGCCTTTTTGAAACTATTAAATATATTAAAGTGATTAAAATCTATTCTATGTATTAAAAAAAACAGTTGAAACAAAAGGTTATTTTGTGCTTTATTTGTTTTGTTTATGGTATTTAATAAGGAATAATTAAATTACAGCTTCCTATAGTAACGCGGAGCGAACTACCACAGCGCCAAATGGTAGCGGAAGCTACACATGGGCGAGCAGCACTGGCTATTGGAGTTCAGCACAAGGCAATAGTTCTCCACAACCGAACACATCCCCTACACCGTACCGTACGCCTCCGCACGCGTACCCAGCTCCTCTAGAGTATGCTACAACGCCGCCCACGAGTACGTCGGCACCGTCCTCTGCGCCGGCGCCGCTTTATCCCCTCCAGTATGAAACATCGACTCAACACCATTCCCCCTACTATCAACACGCCTACGCTCCATACGCACATCACGCTATCGAAGATATTTCTTATTGGCCTAACAGGTAAGTGGCAAAACTGCGACTAGGCTTTCACTAACCCGATGTCGAATTCTTATTTGAAATAAAATATGTTATATTAATTTACGGGATATTTTAAATAATGTACAAATAATTTCAATGTCCTGATTGAAAAATCTTATTATGTAACATAGCAAAATATTAATATTTTTAAATAAAAAAAATCATTTCCATAAATGCATATAAAAGAGAACCCCTCTCTGTATATTCATTACTATGTTTATAAGTCATGTTTTTTGGATTAGGACGCTATCGAAGATATTTCTTATTGGCCTAACAGGTAAGTGGCGAAACTGCGACTAGGCTTTCACTAACCCGATGTCGAATTCTTATTTGAAAGAAAATATGTTCTATTAATTTATGGAAAATTTAAAATAATGTACAAATAATTTCAATGTCTTGATTGAAAAATCTTATTATGTAACGTATCAGTATATTTATATTTTTAAATAAAAAAAATCATTTCCATAAATGCATATAAAAGAGAACCCCTCTCTGTATATTCATTACTATGTTTATGTCATTTTTTTTTGTTTAATTATACGTATATATGTACTTCAGTTTTTTTATCTACCCTATGTTTTTTGAATTAGGATATGGAAAAAGTTGGTTAAAGGTGAGATAATTTGACGTAATATGAGTGCCAGTATAACTGTTTATAAATGAAGAATTAAAAAATATCACCAGTACTCTTAGACAAATGTTTATGTTCAAATCAGAACGATCGCTTTACTGTGACAAAATAATTGACAAATACCGCAAAAAACTCAACGAACGCAACGTGCAAAGCATTGGCGTCTAAAATTATTTTACCGTGATTATTATATTTGTCCTTTTTCGCATTCAATTTGACCCCATTATTTAGGTTATACAAAAAAGGTTAAAAGGTTGTATACAAAAAGTCTCTGCTATAAATATTTGATTATAAAAATCCAATCGATATTTAAAAAGCATTTTAACAATGATTTGGTGTTTCACGCAACCGAAAACACGGACAATGCTAGTGTAAATATAAACTTAAAATTATTGACTGTAGTAATATTTATTCACAGCCTAAACACGTACGGCTATCAACCTTCCGAATATGTTGGCTCGGGCGAGGTAGCATATGGATCTGAGGGAATACCATTCGGCCCTGCGGGACCGACGCTCGAGGCTGCCGGTACAAGTGGAGACGGCCGCGCCGCGACACCAGGCCAGGAACACCAATCTGGTGACCGAGAATACAAATTTAACACAGAAGATGAACGCAATTCACCATGTGAAGAAACTACCTTGCCTCCACGGCCACCGACGCAGTGATAAATAAATTAAAATATGTTAATTTAATTCATAAATATTTGCAAAGTTTGTTAAAAAGTATTATTATTATGTTCGTTTGTACATATTTGGGATTTATCAGAATTGCACAAAAATACAAACTTAGTTAAAACTTAGCTAATTTTACACATTTTATTATAAGAAATGGATCGATATTTCATAAATAAATGGTGTTAACTAATAAATTAAACGTATTTAAATTTATCATCGACTAATTAAATTAATTAACTATTTTGTAGTCCGATATTTGTTTTTGGACTGAACCCTGTCTACTGGAAGTTAATCTTATTATACTTAATCCGTGTTATTCCAAAAAAATTAAATACGTATTAAATAGTTGGTTTAAAAAGGTTTCGTAATAAATGCACCGCGCTCGACTGAGGCAAATTCGCGTTATCCTTTTTCACAAGTCTAACCTAACGTAACCAAAGCGAGACAAAAGAGCAAGATGGCGAACATATACGAGACCTTTTTAAAGACAGGGTTCAATACGTATTTAACTTTTTTGTAATAACACCGTATAGGTTTTAGCGTTTGAATACAATCTCACCTGTTTTATGTAGTCCGGTGAAGCTGTTAAGACTTTGTTGGGTCAATAGCGTAGCCAGTTCGAGAAAAAAAAATATCACCTGTTACATAATGACTAAGATACTAAATCCATTAAACTTGAGAGTGTAACAGCCTCTCAAGTGCAGTTACCGAAACTATAGGTGGTTGGCGATAGCTTTCCAACCTGAGGATGGTAGCCAGATAATAAACCTTACCATTATGCTATAGCTTCATCACGTTTTCTTTTACCGTAAGATCCGGCTCAATCTTTAAGATTCGAACGTACGTTTATCATCTTTCTCATACACATTAACAGGAGTTCAGAAAAGAACAGAATTATTTCACCCAGAAAAAGAGTACTGTTCCCGCAGAATAGCTCCAATCTACATCAACGCGAGCAAATCCGCGGGCTAGAGTTAGTTTGAAAAAAAGGTGCTAAATGATAAATTATTCAAGGTTCTAATGGAAGGTTACATTGTTAAGATGAAAAACAAAGATTTTTTTATTTTTTCAATATCACAAGTCAAAGTTTATAGGAATATATGACTTTCCTGAAGTTAAACTGTAACTACTACCATATAAATCGTAACTATCACTGCGAGATTTCCTACAAAATCTTCCATTTTTTCTACTTCGGTAACAATACACCAAGGGTACGCGCATATTCCGGTTACTTGTTGAGTTTCACCCAATGTTTTTCCAATTTAGAGGCTATTTGCATGAAATAAATATGATATATATAAAATGATATCGTTAGGCCTTGTGCTGAAACGATGAGTTTGAAAATATTTCTTACTACATAGTGGTATAGTTACTTTTGAAGAAAACTAGTATCGACATTTCTCTGGGGAGGGGGAGAGTTGCTTACTCCTGAATGATATCGTGCCATTCACGACGTGTAACCTAGAAGTCACTAGGATCTAGGAACTCTATTGTTATTTTCATATTTTTCTTATTAACTTATTACGAATCCCTTTGCTGATAATAAATGCTGTTTGCTACATATTAAGACAAAGTTCGACGTTTGTACTATCATGACAACTCATGCAAAGTTCTTAATACATCAGTGATGAAATCGTGGAAGTCGCGTTAATATATTTTTTTACAAGCATTGTTTGATAGAAAAAATCTGATTTGACTTAACGAAATTCCGTTAAAGTTGGTTGAGTCTCATAATTTTATTTATTTTCACAAAATTCATTACTTTTTATCAAATTTAAATTTGAATTCTGCCATTTATTTGGTTATTTACGAACCATGCTAAAGGCGAAATCATGAGTGCACAAAATCAGAGGAAGTATTAGATGATAGCTTAATAAAATAAATTAACTTTAAATTAAAATGGAAAATAAGAGAAAAGCAAACAAATCAAATATTTAATATGTTGCAACAAATACCTTTGATGATTGCCACTTCCGACACCCATGGATATTGTACTTCCGGTTTGCGAGAACTCAATAAAAAATTCTTTTTTTTTTTTTTTCGAACTGACTACGCTATTGACCAAGCAAGGTCTTAACAGCTTCACCGGACTACTAAGGCGAGCGCTTAAGGCACTCAGCCGATTTTATTTTGACAACTAGCTCAAGGGTGCGCGGAACACCTCGGCTCTGGAGTAAATAATAATAAATAAAAAAGTCATGGATATGATGAATGTTCTGGTTACATCTTTCGCGATAATGTGAATCTTCACCGAAGTCCGTTAAGGCGGTAGTACAACCACAGGTAATATAATAGATATTAAGTTATTAACATTACAAAATACTATCAACATGAAGTATACAACAAAAATTACGGAAGTTGATTTAAAAAAATAATTAAAGTCTGTAATAACTTTAACCATCTTTTATTCTTCTATACTTATAATGTATATGTAAATTTAAGGTGTCTGTACTTTTTTGATTTTCGTGAAATTGTTATAGGTGTCTAGGAGTAATCATTTTTAGAAATGCTTGTATCTCTGCTAAAGTACTAGGTTCACAATAAATCATAAAGCGTATCCTCGGGAGTAATTTAGTTTGTTTCATTAAAACCGGTCCACTCTATCATAAGTTATTGTAATTTTAATGACAGCTCGAGTACATTACGAGAGAAGATTACTACCAACGCTTTAACTAATTTGGTTGAACGCGCTAATCTCAGGAACTACTGGTCCGATTTGAAAAGTTCTTTCAGTGTTATATAGCTCATTTATCGAGGAAGATTATAGGCTATATATCATCACGCTAAAAATACCAATGTAGTAGGAACAGAACACCAATGAAGAATGTTTCAAAATCGTTTTTTTTTTCCTTTTTAGAGCTTCCGCTGCGTGTTAACGTTAGGCCAAAGAATTCCACGCGGACAAAGTAGCGAGCAGATGCTAGTCTATACTAATCTATACTAATATTATAAAGAGGTAAAGTTTGTGACATTTGAGTTTGTGGCGTTGTAAGGGGTAATCTCAGGAACTATTGGTCCGATTTGAATAATTCTTCACTGTTATATAGCTCATTCATCGAGAATTATTATAGGCGATATATCATCACGCTAAGGCCAATAGGAGCGGAGCACAGATGAAAAATGTTTCAAAATCGAGTTTTTTTTTGAGAGCTTCTGCTGTGTATCAGCTTTAGCCCAGAGTAGTAACTATTACTACGCGGATGAAGTCACGGGCAGAAGCTATTAAATAATTATATTATCTATAATCCATACTAATATTATAAAGAGGTAAAGTTTGTGAGGTTGTAGTGGGTAATATCTGGGGAGTCAGGGAAAAATGGTCTAACGAAAACGTTTCTTACGAACGCTGCCTTAATTATGAGATATATATGATTGAGTTCTAGAGAAAAGTTATAGCTTGATAATGCCTATTACCGCCCAACGAAGTGGGCACGGGTCGGCTAGTATTGAATAAATGTCCGAATTGAGATCGCCCTGCCATCTGTTGGCAAATGTATTTTATAACATTTTTACTTTATAATCAAAATTCGTAGTTCACACGGACCATGACTCTTTTCATCAATTACAACTACTTTAGGTTAACCTGATCATTATTGATAGATGGCGCTATTAAAGAGTTTATAATAAATTATTCTATTGTATTCTTCACATGTAAATACAGAATGCTGTTTTTGTTTTTTTTTTGTGGTTTAATATACAGATCAATAGTGTCTTATCTATGATACAGATAACATTCATTGTTGTATAGGTATAGTCTAATATTGGGTACAACACACACATATCACCTCCACACACGTGCACGCATACACGCTTACACATGCAGGTGGAAGGGTTTTATTTTCTCCCTTATCAAACTGAAATAGTTTAGAATATTATCCGATACGAAATATATATAGGAGTTGTTGAGGTATGTATGCTTGGTACACATATATGTTTCAACAACTCATATATGTATGAATAGTTAGCTTAGCTTAGCTCAGTTTTTTTCCTCGAACTGACTACGCTATTGACCCTGCAGGGTCTTTACAGCTTCACCGGACTATTTAGCTTAGCTCAGATAGGTCGCGAATTGCATGTATCAGGCAACAGCCAAAGCCGAGGTGTGCCGCGCAGACTTGAGCTAGTTGTCAAAGTAAAATCGGCTGAGTGCCTTAAGCGCTCGTCTTAGTAGTCCGGTGAAGCTGTTAAGACCTTGCTTGGTCAACAGCGTAGTCAGTTCGAAAAAAAATAAAAAAATTGGGTACAACACCCTTAGTGGCTCACGTGTATTATTATTTATTTTTAATTCGGTTGCGGCATGGTTATAAATTATATAACGTACTCTGTGGTTATAAATACATTGCATATAATAATTTTTTTATTGGATTCGATTTCCCAATGTAACGGGATATTAAAAAAAGAAAGAGTACAATAAGTATTACAGTTTATTTATTTACTCTATCGCTATCATTTAACTTTCGTTTTGTTTAGTGTTTATTGTAAACTTTATAAATACAATTAAAACGATGCCTTACCTGTCTAATATATAATTGATTACATCATTGAAATTAGTAAGACTATGAGTCTGTTATATAATTTCAATTATAAATATTTCATAACTCCGGTTCTCAAATTTGTATATGAGCTGTTATACTTCCGATATTCTAATGCCACCTAATGAATCCAGCTATCTATTAGTTACACGTAAATATGTTTACTTTCCACTAATAATGCTGTTTTTAATAAAAGTAATTTTTTGTTAAAATAATTATGTGGATAATTTGTGGGGAATAACAACAAATTTCTTACCAAATATGGTGGAATAATACTCAGTTTTTGGGGAAGTTTGACTAATGACAGTAGTAATAATATTCGTCCAATAGGACAGGCGAAGGAATTAATCCATACTGCCAATTCTGAAGTTGCCAATATAGGTAGTTCTTATGTATTCTTTAACCAATTTTCTTCCGTGTCCAAGTTAACATAAAGGAATAAGCGCCAAATCTTCTGTATAATATTTCGTACATATTCTTTTGTCCACCTTATTTATCTCAATCTCCTTGTTATTATTCTAGTAGCGTATATACCTACTTCCTTTTGTCTGAATTATAACGTTTTGCCAATTCTGAAGTTGTCAATATACGTAGTTCTTATGTATCCTTTAACCAATTTTCTTCCGTATCCAAGTTAATATAAAGGCATAGGCGCCAAATCTTCTATATAATATTTTGTACATATTCTTTTATGCATATTTTTTATCTTAATCTCCTTGTTAATAGTATCTTCCTTGTCTGAATTATTTCGTTTCTCTCACCCAGAGTGTTTGTTAATTTCCATTGTCGAGTAGTTAATTCAATGTTCCAACAAGATGGTGGCTCTCTTTTTAGAACCCTCCAGGGAGTTTTTGTAGCATCTCAGAATTCATGGTCCGTGGTATTATTTTCTATTCACTTCACTTATGCACAATAAACAAACTATATTACATAAAACACCACCAATTTTACACAATATAGAGTCAAGTAACACAAGATTATGAATTAAATATAAAATACACTACATGACAGACCAAACTCCCATCACCTTCGATATATCCATTGATTACGGTTTTATTAAAAAAAAAATGTAATTCAGTTTAACAATGATTTACATTTTTTATATGTGTACCAATAATTTTCAGTCCACCAGTTACTAAGTCTTTTAAGTAGTGGTGGTCTACTGGTTGGACTGGTGGAATATCATTTTGATGTATGCAGGTTGGAACCCCAGAGTGTACAAACAATTTTCTTAAAATTCGCTTCTATTTACTAATTTCAATCGGTAACACAATCAGCTGACGGCGAAGTAAAACATCGTGAGGAAAATTAAACCTGAGAAATGTTCGTGTAACACTACTATATGTGGGAAAACATACAACTATGGATGGTTATCCTGCATTCTCACTGACCGAAAGAAACGCAACAATGGACTGTGGTACTACCCCGAGCGAACCGACCCATTCATGCCGAAATCAGTAATAGCCGCATAGATAAGATACTATATATTGAGAAATAGCCGTAGCGTGGCTTTACCACCTAGCAAGATGTGATTGTTAAAGATGTGTGGTGTAACAAGAATTGAGAGAATAAAAATGTATTCATCTGATAAAGTTTGAAAATATCACCAGTGACAGAGAAGTTGAGAAGTAGGAGGTTAGCATGATACGAGCATGTCATAAAGAGAGATGAAAGACATATAACTAGAATAGTTTTAAGTATCAAGGTGTACAGATTTTAGAGTAGAGGAGACTGAAAAAGGTATCGATAAGGTGTGTGTAAAATTACATGTGTCTAAAAGATGTGAATTCTGAAATGATATCTGACAGAGAAGAGTGAAAAAGGAAAATATAATTAATACCTAGGTGGGAAAAGGGTAAGAAGATGATGATGTACATATTAAAAAATATCGACCGCTGATATACAATTTTAATAAGTTTGTTTTAATATTGAACTATCGATATATCTCTCAAAAATATAAAAATGTCGATATTTCAATATATCGATATTTTATCACAGTCCTACTTCAAAATGTTTATACCGGTTTAATTGAAACTTATATATACTGTCGTTTTTAAAAGTTTTATATAAAACGTAATTAATGTACTAAAAGATTGGTTGCCAAAAGGAAAATAAAAACGTAATTTGGTATGGAGTCTACCGTCTCTGTTTCAAAGGTTAGTTATATTATAAAAAGTTATTTATTTCCCAATAAATTTAAATGTTCTAGCTGCATTTCCAAATTATAAAACTAATGCAGTAGGACTTCATTATTTCAACAATAAATCTTCCTATTTCAACAGCTAATTCTTTTCATTGAACATTATTACAACAATTATCAAGTGCTTAATTCAGCTACTAATACACAGTTATAAGTTCTCATAGTTTAAATTGACCAGATTAGTATATATTTTGGTCTGGAGGAGTCCTCTAACCTCTAGTTCTCTACCATTCTGTATGGTCCTTGTTATGCTGAAGTATGAAACCAATATTTCAAATATTAGTTGTAGAGGTTAGGCATTTAATAGAAACAGAGTTCTCTTGATTTTGTGTTGTTGGCTCATCTTGTGCATTTTCTTGAATTTTTGACCAATTCAAATCCTCAGCCATGCACAGTAAACAGTATGTGATAGTATTATTTATTGTAGAATTTAATGTTTAGTGGTATGAATTTCATGACATGTATTTATGAACTGGAATATACAAAAATACAAGAAGACCAATGTTATGATTGTATTCGAAATTTTTAAATCATTACATAGTATAAAACAAAGTCCTCTGCCACGTCTAACTGTCTGTCTGTGATAAACTCAAAAACGACAACAATTTTCATGTGATTTTCACCAGTAGATAAAGTGATTAATGGGGCAGAGTTATGTATATAATTTGTCACAGTTTGTTATTATCAGGGTGGGACAATGTCCGCCAGGCCTGCTATTAAATAATAATTTGCAATAATATATTTTGTTTTACCAGATTTTAGAAAAAAAAAAATCACTGATTCATAAAAATTGAATGACATAATGAGTAATTGGTGTAATGGTAAACATATTTGCTACCATGAATAAATAAAACTGCTATTTTTAAATTTCTATGTACTGCTGTTTTATGTAAAAACAATAGAATAAAGATGGACATAAAGAGTTTCCTATTAATCTAGAGGCTATCTATCTAAAGAGGTAAAATTTGTGAAGTTGTAGGGGGTAATCTCAGGAACTACTGGTCCGATTTGAAAAATTCTTTCAGAATTATATAGCTAATTTATTGAGGAAGGTTATAGATATCATCATGCTAATAACAATAGGAGCAGAGTATCAATGAATAATGTTTCAAAATCAGGGGTTTTTTCCCTCTTGAGAGCATCTGCTGCGTATTAGTATTAGCCCAAAGTAACTATTCCATGCCAATGAGATAGCGGGCAGAGGCTAGTCTTAAATAAGGTTAATATCATGGGAACAGAATAAAATTCCTTGTATATTTATACTATAATAATAAAGAAATGTTATAATTGTCCCTATGAACAACTTATTTCTTTCTGAAAATATACTAAAACAATGCCACATATTCTTAATAAATATAGGCTAAATTTGATTGTTGTGCAATTTTTATATTGTGATTAGTTTCTATGCAGTCACAGACTTGTTAATTTATAATTAAATAACAGAATACATGTGTCCATATATACAAATAAAATGTAGATAAAATTAATATGACATTTCTAATGTAAATATATGTTTACTGTTACAGGGAGTATTTCTATTTTCAAATGGATTTAAAAAGAAGAAAACTTCAAAAAGAAAATCTGATGTTGGATTTATTGACAAGATGTTTGAAAAAGAATGTTGGTACATGGCATATAAAAGAAATTGGGATTTTATAGACAATAAATTAAAGGTATTTTTTAAAATATATAATAAGGTTTTATATCTATTGGTGGTCAAAATTTGACAATATTTAATTTATTTTTAAGTCTCAATATTAAGAAAAAAAAAAATTTCTTCAATATTTTATGTTGTTAACACTAAGGCTCAGCAATACCTGCTAAACAAAAAAAAATCAGTTTGACACAGCGGGGAAGAATGAAAGATTTCCTCTGCCTACATAAATGATTATTCTTAATACCTAATTATAAAGGGAATATTAAAATCATTACATAGTATAAAATAAAGTCCCCTACCGCATCTATCCGTCTGTCTGTTCGCTTTAAACTCAAGAACTACTGAACGGATTTTCATGCGGTTTTCACCAACGGATAAAGTGATTCATGAGGAACGTTTTGATATATAATTTGTCAAGGATTTATTTTTAATCAGACCGGGACAAATCTGCTGGGCATGCTAGTATAAGAATATTTGACGTTTGTTAATAGTATTATCTTTATTTATTACATATGATATTGAAGTGTACATCTTTAATAACACCTCCAAAGACTTAAGTCCAGTCTCATCTACATATACTGCCTCTGCATCATAAAAAGTGGAGAGCGTGTAAGAGAAGAGTGGACTTGTGGCAGATTGAATTAGAAATTTAATTATGGTGAAAAACTAGCATTGTTGTAGCATGCTGTGTTTATTGTGTTTTGGAATCAAGTAGTATCAATCAATAGTAGAATCAAGTATATCTAGTTATCTAATTGTTTTATCTGTAGTAGGTTTTCATGCCAACATAATTACAGCAATACTGATTATTATCTCTTGGGTATCAAAGCTACACATAGCATGAGATGATGTATAGTTTTGCTGATGGATGAACATTGTAAGCTCAGTAATTGCAGTGATTAATGAATTTTAAAATTTTCAGAACACAAAAAAAAACCATATGTTGTTGATAAAAATCGAAAGAAATCATTACAGTTAATTGATTGACAATATTACAAAATAATGTATGTAATATTGAGTTATTTAGCTAACTAAATACAGTCATGTTTATGGAGACATCGTTTAGAACAACATACCAGTTATATTGATCCAGAACAAAGGTCCCGGCTAATTGCCATGTCGCAAAAACATCACCCGTTGTTACAACTAAATATGAGTAGTTCCTTCGATGTTGTTATAACAAATTTTGATTGTAGTTCTATGATTCATATGTGCCTGATTGGCATAGCCTTTGCTCCTTTTCACTTGTTTTCCATGAATTGCTGCAATCTTAACCGTAATAGAACTTCATATTTTTTAAGTGATCTTTATTTGTGTACCTACCTCTATTTAGATTAGCTATCTATTTGTTAAAATACAGTTCATAGCTGACAATACAGGTTAACCACATGTTAGTAGAATGGTTATTTTTTATGTCAGATATTCAAAGAACCAAATTAACTTAGTTCATGTTTATAGTAATTGAGTCTGTAATCTCCATAATTTTGACCACCATATTATGAATTAAAAGGAAAGTAGGTAATTCCATTTATATTTCCATTATTTTATACATACTTAAGCCAATACAAGTCTCCTTAATTTTGTAGTTACAAAGTGTTCCTGCATAGTTTATATTTGGAAAGAATTGTGCTTCTTGCTATTTTAAAGAAGCCATAACATGTGTTTGTTTAAGGATCATCACTATAAAACTTATAATATGCTGCTTAACAATATAGTTGATTATATTAAGGAAATTAATGAAAATAGAGAATTTCAAATGGAAGGGATTATACCAAGTGCTACATTGTTAACTGGAGTCAGCCAACCCGATCATGCTTCTCAGTTCACTGCGTTAATTGATTTGCATGTGGCATTGTTTTAGTATATTTTCAGAAAGAAATAAGTTGTTCATAGGGACAATTATAACATTTCTTTATTATTATAGTATAAATATACAAGGAATTTTATTCTGTTCCCATGATATTAACCTTATTTAAGACTAGCCTCTGCCCGCTATCTCATTGGCATGGAATAGTTACTTTGGGCTAATACTAATACGCAGCAGATGCTCTCGATAGCGGGCAGAGGCTAGTCTTAAATAAGGTTAATATCATGGGAACAGAATAAAATTCCTTGTATATTTATACTATAATAATAAAGAAATGTTATAATTGTCCCTATGAACAACTTATTTCTTTCTGAAAATATACTAAAACAATGCCACATTTTCTTAATAAACATAGACAAAATTTGATTGTTGTGCAATTTTTATATTGTGATTAGTTTCTATGCAGTCACAGACTTGTTAATTTATAATTAAATAACAGAATACATGTGTCCATATATACAAATAAAATGTAGATAAAATTAATATGACATTTCTAATGTAAATATATGTTTACTGTTACAGGGAGTATTTCTATTTTCAAATGGATTTAAAAAGAAGAAAACTTCAAAAAGAAAATCTGATGTTGGATTTATTGACAAGATGTTTGAAAAAGAATGTTGGTACATGGCATATAAAAGAAATTGGGATTTTATAGACAATAAATTAAAGGTATTTTTTAAAATATATAATGACTTGTTATATCTATTGGTGGTCGAAATTTGACTATATTTAATTGATTTTTAAGTTTCAATGTAAAAAAAAACTTTTTTTAAAATTTTTATATTGTTAACACTAAGGCTCAGCAATACCTGCTATATAAAAAAAAATCAGTTTGACACAGCGGGGAAGAATGAAAGATTTCCTCTGCCTACATAAATGATTATTCTTAATACCTAATTATAAAGGGAATATTAAAATCATTACATAGTATAAAATAAAGTCCCCTACCGCATCTATCCGTCTGTCTGTTCGCTTTAAACTCAAGAACTACTGAACGGATTTTCATGCGGTTTTCACCAACGGATAAAGTGATTCATGAGGAACGTTTTGATATATAATTTGTCAAGGATTTATTTTTAATCAGACCGGGACAAATCTGCTGGGCATGCTAGTATAAGAATATTTGACGTTTGTTAATAGTATTATCTTTATTTATTACATATGATATTGAAGTGTACATCTTTAATAACACCTCCAAAGACTTAAGTCCAGTCTCATCTACATATACTGCCTCTGCATCATAAAAAGTGGAGAGCGTGTAAGAGAAGAGTGGACTTGTGGCAGATTGAATTAGAAATTTAATTATGGTGAAAAACTAGCATTGTTGTAGCATGCTGTGTTTATTGTGTTTTGGAATCAAGTAGTATCAATCAATAGTAGAATCAAGTATATCTAGTTATCTAATTGTTTTATCTGTAGTAAGTTTTCATGCCAACATAATTACAGCAATACTGATTATTATCTCTTGGGTATCAAAGCTACACATAGCATGAGATGATGTATAGTTTTACTGATGAATGAACATTGTAAGCTCAAGTTAGTAGATTGAATAACATATAGTTTAAAAAGATACAATAAGATAGTTATAACAGATTTGACTGTAGTTCTATGATTCATATGTGCCCAATTGGCATAACCTTTGCTACTTTTCACTTATGTTCCGTGAATTGCTACAATCTTAACCATACTAGAACTTAATATTTTTAATGTCACATTTATTTGTGGTCTTCTATTTAGAATAGCTATCTATTTGATAAAAATACAGATCATACCTAACAACACAGGTTAACCACATGTTAGTAGAATGGTTCTTTTTTATTTCAGATATTCAAAGAACCAAATTAACTTAGTTCATGTTTATATTTATATAATTGAGCCTGTAATCTCCATAATTTTGACCAACATATTATGAATTAAAAGGAAAGTAGGTAATTTCATTTATATTTCCATTATTTTATACATACTGTAACCAATACAAGTCTCCTTAATTTTGTAGTTACAAAGTGTTCCTGCAAAGTTTATATTATCTATTTTAAAGAAGCCACCACATGTGTTTGTTTAAGGATCATCACTATAAAACTTATAATATGCTGCTTAACAATATAGTTGATTATATTAAGGAAATTAATGAAAATAGAGAATTTCAAATGGAAGGGATTATACCAAGTGCTACATTGTTAACTGGAGTCAGCCAACCCGATCATGCTTCTCAGTTCACTGCATTAATCGATTTGCTTAGGTGAGATTGTAAAACGGAGTTTCACTGCGAACAATAACTAACTTAGAGTGGAATTTTGATATGTTCTAAAATAGAGAAACATTAATCCATTTTTGTAATTATATATTCTCCTTATAATATTCATATGAGATGAAATCCACGACTTACAGTCTGTATTTACTTTGGCATGTGTGTAAATTTTGTGTTTTGAGGTAGTCATTATTTTGTTTTTAAATCTAACCTATTCATGTGTTGTGATGGTAGTGTTTTATTACAAACTCCTCCTATCAGCAACATGAGATGAGTGTTTATTTGCAACCAAAACTATCCTAAGCTGTGGGCAATGGCCACAGCTGCACTACTAGGGGCCCTGTGTTAAGTAGTAATATGACCAGTTTAAAAGAACTAGCTTTTGCTCCCGGTTTTGTTTGCTTTAATGAAAATTTGATCTATTTGAGAACATTTGTTTTTATGCAACCCTGTCTTTTTTGTACCCTTGAAAATGTGTATGCATATTTTCATAATGACCGGTTGAGTAGTTACGGAGTGAAATCAGAACAAATGAACTCACGAACGAATGGCTTGAGACACCCAAGCCTACCTCACCTGCACGTGGTACCCTGCTGAATAGCGAACAAGGCAATGGCAAAAGCGGGGTGGTAGGGCTCTACAGCCTGACTGGGTCGCAACCACCATGTATATGTCGGAAAAGCTCGTCATAGTGATTCGCTTCTGCGAGTCGCGTTTCGGGATCAGCCTATGCATATCCAGCTTTGCGCAGGCCGGCATGAGAGCAGCGACCGGCGATAGATAGATTCTCTCTCGGTGGTCGCCATTGTTTTTGGATTTGATTGTGCTTACCATCAGGCATAGAGTTGTCATTTTGCCGTGCTACATTAAAAAAA
>MU161717.1:0-18353 GCA_015888305.1 Antheraea pernyi
GATTTTAATAAATTAATTTACTTGAACTACATTATATTACTTACATTGAATGGCAGTGAGTAGAAAAACTTATCAATATTTCCATTATTTTAGTAATTAGGTTCGTAGATAAATGGAAATTACTTTTTTTTTATTGTATCACGATAGTGTTTTTTTTTTCAAACTGACTACGCTATTGACATAGCAAGGTCTTAATAACTTCACCGGACTACTAAGGCGAGCGCTTGAGGCACTCCGCCGATTTTATTTTGACAACTAGCTCAAGGGTGCACTGCACACCTCGGCTGTTGCCTGATTCATGCAATTCGCGACCTATTAGAGCTAACCTACATATTCATACTTATATGAGCTATTGAATTATATATGTGTACCAGGCATACTCGTACATACCTCAGCAACTCTTATATATATTTCGTATCGGATAATTTTCTAAACTATTTCAGGCTGATAAGGGAAAAAATAAAACCCTTCCACTTGCATGTGTAAGCGTGTATGCTTCACGTGTGGAGGTAATATGTGTAATGTTGTTGCAGTGTTGTATGATTTTGTGTCACTGTATCGCGCGAGCAGCGTACTCAAGGGCTCCACGCCGAGTGAACGGACCTAGGCTTGAGCCACTGCCGAGGAGGGCCTAGCTGGTTCATGATAGTGTGATTATACTATACCTTATATTATGTAGTGGAATCCAACAACAAAATAACAATATGAAAATTTATCTTAGTTTATGATGTAAAAAACTAAAATATTAAATATTGACTTCAGGGTGTCGGCGTCGTGACGGTGTATGCATCGTAAAAATTTACTCTCATCATTTTTCCCTAATGCGCCAAAAGAAGTATAACTTCAAAAAATTGAATAATAATTTTATTTTATTTTACTTACACGTGAGCTCATTAGATATCTTATAAAGCCAATTTCTTATTAATTTAAACTATCGTTGAAGTAATGCTTTTGACGTTATAAGTACGATTTAATTATTAATCATCTGAAAAATACATGCTCCATGCATACATACATTACACGATATACATTTCTAGATAATGGCCGCCTCATCTTCCTTTAAATACAACCAAGAATCCCTCTAAAGTTTTAATACCTGAAATAAAACCCCCTAATATTTACTAATATCCCTAGTGAGAGCTTTTTTTATTAAAAGATAGTTTAAATAAATATTATAAAAATTTTGTTAAAATATACACTAATGGATCTAAAGCTGATAATTATTTAGGAGCCGCATTTTTTGATTCAAATTCCAAAACTTTTATGAAATTTCAAATTGATGAAAATATTTCAATTATGCACACTGAATTGATAGCAATCGCAGAGGCCTTATCATGTGCACAATCAACTGAGTCCATTAAGATTGTCATTTTATCCGACTCAAAAAGTGCTCTTCAACACGTACCTCGATGTACCTCGACTTTTCGAGGAATACCGATAGCCTACACTATTTTGAAGCAATTACTAGATTTCAAAGCAAAGAACAAAGTAATTGTTTTACAATGGATCCCTTCTCATATAGGTATAACTGGGAATAAAAGAGCTGATCTCTTAGCTAGAGAAGCATCCTCCGAAGGTGCTCCTATTAATATTTTACCAACTTACTTGGATGTATTTAAAAATAGCTGTTACTCGCATTGGAAGGAATTCTTTGATGAACGTTCTAAAGCAAAAGGAATATGGTACAGAACGATTCCGCCACATCCCTTAAGGTCACCATGGATTGATGACAGTACGATTTGCCGTCGGGAAGCAATCACAGGTATGAGATTACGCTCAGGACACATCCCATGTAAAAAGTTCGCCTACTTGATGCGTAAAGTAACATCACCACTCTGCCAGAATTGTGGACTCATCGATGATGTGCACCACATCCTGGTAGAAAGTGTTCGCAACGAAGGTATTAGATCTTGGCTTAATGCTTCTGGTTCGCCCACACTGGTTTGTACAATTCCTTATTGTAAGACCCCATTTCGAAAGATGCTAAAGAATTGTACAAAATTAATATAAGCTATTGTTAAGTTTATTGTCATTGTTATTGTTATATAGTTGTATGTCACTTAGGCGATATAGTTGCGCAAATAAATAAAAAAACTAACATACCGATGATGACTCGTGGTTAGCACAATTGGACACCGTGTCTATCAATATAGATTCGGATTGTTGGGAATGAAGTATTATTTTCAGTGAACAGAAAAAATCGTGATGAAAGTTCTTTTGGCTTTTTCTGAGCCGGTCTGGCTAGCTACCATATCCAATTTGAAAAGCTGTCGCCAAGCCCTTATAGATGTTTTCCGGCAGCTGTACCCGACAGACAACCCCACGGCTTAGTATGTTTACCATCTTGTACTACATTCTCGTTTAAGATAAGGTGAAGATGTGGTTAAACACCAAAACACCTATAATGAATGTTCAAATGCAATTAATTCAATGCAAATCTAACGTGAAATACAAAGTATCCAACCACAACAACTAAACTATATATAATTGTGCTTATAGTAAAAATAAGAATTCCTTCGAATGAAAATGGGTCATTCACAACTGTTCTACTGATCAACTGATCTAGTAAAAGACCAGCATTATTTAGATACTAGAAAAAACAACAAATTGATCGTTCCATGCTTCAGGCTCACTTAGTCCAAAAACGGTTTTAGGTTAGATTAGGTTAGTCCCAAAACACATTACCGATTTGTCGGATAGTGAGTTCAAGAATCATGTTAAACGGGTTTTAATATCTAAAGGCTACTATATGGTGTATCATAGGGTATTATAGGGTGGATCAATATGTGAACGATTGTGACGTCTGGAAATTACGCCCCTCTCTGTGCATCCACTAATAACGAATGTATCTATTTATGTTTTGTAAACATATATAACGTAAAAAGATAAACCAGGTCGAGTTTCTTGTCGGTTCTTCTCGATGACTGGGTTGTTTTCCGAACCGGTGGTGGCTTTGACGTTAATAAGCACCTTCTCAGAGCCTAAATTGAATAAAGGATATTTTGATTTTGTGATTAGCCTGCAATTATTACAAGAAAAGTGATTTTAAACCTAGTCCGAAATTAAAAGTGTATCCAAGTGTTTGAATAGAAAACAGTCTACCATACATCTACTATAAACTTATAAACCTCGTTGATGAAATTAATAAAAAAAAAATCAAAGACGGATTTCGCTACTGATACTAGATTACAAAAATATTTTTACTTCTATACATTTTTAGAATATGTTATTACAATATCTCATATACGTATGTATGGACTGGTCAACGATTGTAATATTCTATCTGACATTTAGATAGTCCTGTAATTATTATAAAACAAAGTTTCCCCTAACAACTTTGTTGAACGTCGCCGATGCCAGTTATCAAACAGCCATAAAAACCATTGTTTGGAATATTCACGTTCCTCCATACATGAATATTCTGTTTGGCATTCAGATCGCGGCGGTTGTATCTAAACACCGGGAGTGCAATAAAACTAAGCGCATGAATCCGACGAGCAATAAAAGTCGAGATCAGTTCAAAGTTACAATGATCTAGTTGGTTTTAGAGTTCAACGCTGACGTCACTTCGCTTTCATATCACGAGCCTAAACGCTTTCTGCCTGTGAAGGCTCGACGCGACGTCGCGACGCCCGTGGTGGTTTTAAATTAGTGACGTACCGCACTATGTGTCGATAATAAAATTATGAATAACAATTTTTTTTTTATAGTAGCATAATAAAATGACTGCATTTTGCCTGATGGTAAGCACAGTACAATCCAAAAACAATGGTGACCACCGAGTGACACATTATCCATCGCTGGTCGCCGCTGCCATGTCGAATTGCCGATATTCTTTATATTGCAGACACTAGCTGTGCCCGCGACTCCATCCACGTGGAACCTAATGTAAATAAACAGTAACCAATATTATCACCCACATATATTCAGTTGATTTACTTATTTAATATTCTCACGTACTTAAGCCGCGTCATCATCAAAATTACAATAACTTTTGATAGAGTGAACCGATTTTAATGCAACTAAGACTATATGTTACTGGAGGATATACCTTATGATTTATAGTATATATTTATGACCTTGATGATGTTTTATCGTGAACGCAGTACTTACGCAGTTATGGGTATTCAAACAAACATACAAACAGACATTTCTAAAAATGATTGAATTGTATTTTATTACGTATTCCCAGACACCCGTTACCCTTTTTTTTCACAAAAACTTAAAAATACAGACACGTTATATTTACATTCTTGTTATATGTATAGATCACCTGATCATAGATTATCTTAATATCACATACTATTCCAAGTCTGGTGAATTCCAATTTTCGAAGCATGTGTGATTGGAAGTATAGAACATATAAAAAATGCGTGTACTTAGATATTGTTTCATATTCCGCATACGCTAAAAAACATTATAAATATAATGCATTGATGTAAAGTAATATATACGATAAAAAGATTAATCATGTTAAGTTTATTATCAGTTCTTCTCGATCACTGTGTTGTTTTCTAAACCGACGCGGTGATAGTTTTTACGTTCATAGGCTTCTTCTCAGGATCTAAATTGAATAAAGTATTTATTTTTGATTCGTTACAAACTTCGTTTAAATGTAAAGATATATTATAGTATTAGAACTTCTACTCTGAACTGGAGGAGGGCAAGCGGAATCATGGTGGTCCAATGAATCAATCAATCAATCATATTATAGTAATATAATTTCTTTGGAATTATGTAATTCCAAAGCTTAGCACAAACTTTTCTTATTATCAGAAACCATTGACCTATAAAACCCAAGATATACAGTCTCGAATAAAAGTAGCACTCAAAATAGGCCGCATAACCTCTCCAATATACATACGTGGTTACAGTTATGTGATAAGCACTCGATTTCGCTAATTCAACCTCACCTGAATTGTATATAGTTGTTTTTATAAGGACGCAAGCGACGCGAGACCTTCTGAAATTACTGCATAATCCAAAATTATGCACTCATTTTTTAGTGCCGGCTGTGAGACGTTAAGTGTGCATATTGGGGTTTTGTATATCAATCCCAAAAACGCAATGTATGACAGAGATCTAAAAATTTTTTTCAAGATAACAAATATTTGTCACCGATATCGATGTTAAATATAAGTTCTTAGCTCTATGGGTAAATCGGGTCTCCGTAGAACAACGCCGCGCCACCTGACACCATTATGCTATTATAATATTTTGCTACTCCGCTTGCTGATGTCTTCTTGACGACACGGTGAATACTAAACCCCTATACGGCCCTCCCATGAGACAACAATGCTTTGATTCGGTCGGAATTTATTGACGATTGTATTTGTATTTTATATCGACATCTAACGAAATTACACCGCAAAGTCTACTTTATGTTTTCGAATTTCGACGATGATATTTTGGTTATAGAGAACAAATCTTTGTTTTCGTGACTTGAAGTAAAAATACTTTTTGTAACATAAAATAAAAAAAGTCATTGAACTTCATCGATACTTAATTAATGTAAGCATAAATATCCTAACGAAGTTAACAATAACTCTCCTGAGTATTTTTTTTTATTCAACGAAAGTACTAATATGCTTCTAATTATTTAATACACTAGTTATCCAATGATGTGTAGTTTACTACTAATATGTAATTAGAAGATGTTTTGTGCGAGAAATATGTCTATACTTTCATTATATAGCGACATATATATATCATCACTTTATATTTATGTATATGTATATGCTTATAATACTTGATCGAATAAAAAAACTCCGTGTGTACATATCGTTGTACGTTTGCCACACATTTATTTTTTATTGTTAGGGTTCGGTTCGAATCTCGCGGGCGGATTTTTGTTTAAAATTGCATTTTTATATTTGGAACGCGATCCGGCACCGACATGGCGGTTGACAAATACGCGTATCGCCGCCATGAATGACAATTGAAGAGATGTTTTTATAAAGACGAGCTCGATTTTACTTTTATGAGAAAGAAATTGTTCCCATAAAAATATTGCTGGATGGATGAGCGTAATATTTCACTGTCGTTATGATGGGCCAATAACTGAGTGACAAAGGGAGGAGCTGTATTTAAAGGTGTACCTACTTATTATGATTGCTATGTAATATTTTGTTACTAGCCCATAATTGGGATTGATTTTATGTTATCTTAGTGGACGGTTGTGTTTCGATATGTGATGCGGTGACATGTGAGGAATGTTTTGACGCAGAGAAGGTATTGCTCTGTATAGACGCGTGCACAAGTGTTATAAAATAATTTATTGAAATTAGTTAGTTTTCTTGAGACACCCAATCCAACCTCACCTGCACATGGTGCACCATGCTGAATAACGAATGAGGCAATGGCGAAAGTGGCGTGGTAGGGTTTCACAGCCTGACCGGGTGGCAACCACCATGTATATGGCGACAAAGCCCGTCATAGTGATTCTCTTCGGCGGGTCGCGTTTCGGGATTAGCCTGTGCATATCCAGCTTTTCGCAGGCCGGCATGGCAGCGGCGACCGGCGTGGATTGTGTGTCACTCGGTGGTCGCCATTGTTTTTGGATTGCACTGTGCTTACCATCAGGCATAGTGCCATGCTACAATTAAAAAAAAAGTATTTGTCTTAGAAAGTTATTTCAGTCATCTATAATTAAATTGGAAGTGACTGTTGTTTGTCCGGAATAATCTAATCTTAATCTAATAGCGTTTTTTCTATGTCCACCTGGCTAGCTTACTACACTCAAATTGATAATCTGTAGCCAAACACCTGTAAATATTTTTCGGCAGTTGAACTTGAGATTCGGTCTCTCTTTTAGTTTAGCGTTGTTGTCTGTAGCTATTACTAGTTTCAGCATGAATGTGAAGGTGGTAGAGCCACGCTGTAGCTATTAATAGTTTTAGCATGAATGGGTCGGCTCGCTCGGGGTAGTACCACTCTCTCACAGAACACCGACGTGAAGTAACAGTGCTTGCATTGTTGCGTTTCGTTCGGTCAGTGAGAGCGCCGGAGGCCCACCTCCTTTCCCCTTTTCCCTTCCCCTTTCTCCTTTCCCTATCCCTCCCTCATATACAGGATGGCAAAAATTGAATAAAGTATTTATTTTTGATTCGTTACAAACTTCGTTTAAATGTAAAGATATATTATAGTATTAGAACTTCTACTCTGAACTGGAGGAGGGCAAGCGGAATCATGGTGGTCCAATGAATCAATCAATCAATCATATTATAGTAATATAATTTCTTTGGAATTATGTAATTCCAAAGCTTAGCACAAACTTTTCTTATTATCAGAAACCATTGACCTATAAAACCCAAGATATACAGTCTCGAATAAAAGTAGCACTCAAAATAGGCCGCATAACCTCTCCAATATACATACGTGGTTACAGTTATGTGATAAGCACTCGATTTCGCTAATTCAACCTCACCTGAATTGTATATAGTTGTTTTTATAAGGACGCAAGCGACGCGAGACCTTCTGAAATTACTGCATAATCCAAAATTATGCACTCATTTTTTAGTGCCGGCTGTGAGACGTTAAGTGTGCATATTGGGGTTTTGTATATCAATCCCAAAAACGCAATGTATGACAGAGATCTAAAAATTTTTTTCAAGATAACAAATATTTGTCACCGATATCGATGTTAAATATAAGTTCTTAGCTCTATGGGTAAATCGGGTCTCCGTAGAACAACGCCGCGCCACCTGACACCATTATGCTATTATAATATTTTGCTACTCCGCTTGCTGATGTCTTCTTGACGACACGGTGAATACTAAACCCCTATACGGCCCTCCCATGAGACAACAATGCTTTGATTCGGTCGGAATTTATTGACGATTGTATTTGTATTTTATATCGACATCTAACGAAATTACACCGCAAAGTCTACTTTATGTTTTCGAATTTCGATGATGATATTTTGGTTATAGAGAACAAATCTTTGTTTTCGTGACTTGAAGTAAAAATACTTTTTGTAACATAAAACAAAAAAAGTCATTGAACTTCATCGATACTTAATTAATGTAAGCATAAATATCCTAACGAAGTTAACAATAACTCTCCTGAGTATTTTTTTTTATTCAACGAAAGTACTAATATGCTTCTAATTATTTAATACACTAGTTATCCAATGATGTGTAGTTTACTACTAATATGTAATTAGAAGATGTTTTGTGCGAGAAATATGTCTATACTTTCATTATATAGCGACATATATATATCATCACTTTATATTTATGTATATTTATATGCTTATAATACTTGATCGAATAAAAAAACTCCGTGTGTACATATCGTTGTACGTTTGCCACACATTTATTTTTTATTGTTAGGGTTCGGTTCGAATCTCGCGGGCGGATTTTTGTTTAAAATTGCATTTTTATATTTGGAACGCGATCCGGCACCGACATGGCGGTTGACAAATACGCGTATCGCCGCCATGAATGACAATTGAAGAGATGTTTTTATAAAGACGAGCTCGATTTTACTTTTATGAGAAAGAAATTGTTCCCATAAAAATATTGCTGGATGGATGAGCGTAATATTTCACTGTCGTTATGATGGGCCAATAACTGAGTGACAAAGGGAGGAGCTGTATTTAAAGGTGTACCTACTTATTATGATTGCTATGTAATATTTTGTTACTAGCCCATAATTGGGATTGATTTTATGTTATCTTAGTGGACGGTTGTGTTTCGATATGTGATGCGGTGACATGTGAGGAATGTTTTGACGCAGAGAAGGTATTTGCTCTGTATAGACGCGTGCACAAGTGTTATAAAATAATTTATTGAAATTAGTTAGTTTTCTTGAGACACCCAATCCAACCTCACCTGCACATGGTGCACCATGCTGAATAACGAATGAGGCAATGGCGAAAGTGGCGTGGTAGGGTTTCACAGCCTGACCGGGTGGCAACCACCATGTATATGGCGACAAAGCCCGTCATAGTGATTCTCTTCGGCGGGTCGCGTTTCGGGATTAGCCTGTGCATATCCAGCTTTTCGCAGGCCGGCATGGCAGCGGCGACCGGCGTGGATTGTGTGTCACTCGGTGATCGCCATTGTTTTTGGATTGCACTGTGCTTACCATCAGGCATAGTGCCATGCTACAATTAAAAAAAAAGTATTTGTCTTAGAAAGTTATTTCAGTCATCTATAATTAAATTGGAAGTGACTGTTGTTTGTCCGGAATAATCTAATCTTAATCTAATAGCGTTTTTTCTATGTCCACCTGGCTAGCTTACTACACTCAAATTGATAATCTGTAGCCAAACACCTGTAAATATTTTTCGGCAGTTGCACTTGAGATTCGGTTTCTCTTTTAGTTTAGTGTTAACCATTTTAGACCACATTATCTTTTACCATCAACTAAAACCTATAAAGTATCAAAAAACAATTACGTCGGCTATATCCTTTTTTTAATAATATCATAGGCTATAATTATAATAAACATTGGTTTCTTTCTTATATTTGTTTATTATTCATATTAAGAATTGTGTCGACGATCACACCCTTTGCATATTCCTAAATCCCGGTGGATATATTTGATTAACCTGACTAGACAGGCTTCACTGATTTACAGTTAGCTATCTACTTTAATCCAAAGCTAATATCGAGTTCCAGTGTTACCAATTCAACACAGCTACCTAACCTAAACCTTATGGTTAAGCTTGATTAATTGGATTATTTGATAGTCTTTATAAAAAATGTTATGCTTTTGGACAAAATACTTTAAGGGGAATAATTTTAATCTCTTTTACATTTTCTTACAAATTATAATACTTTTAGTTATTTATAGACAAGTGACGTGCTCTTACTTTATACGGGTCTTAAAATGTTTGTTAATGTGGTGATAAGTAAAAGATAAGTAAAAATAAAACTAAGAAAACACACAGATATATGCGGAAGGTATAAGAGAATACCGTATATGGGACCTTTAGAAAATATATCTTATTAATTCACAATGCTCGCGACCTACGTTTGCACTGTTTCTTTTATATATTTAATAAAAAATGAATTATTAATTTATTTGAAACTGAACTTGTAAGCTGATATTGAAAGAACAGTTATAAAGTTTTAAAATACAAACAGATTGTTAGTGTGTTCTGAAAGGACAAAAAAATGTCACGGAAACCCAAACATAAATATGAAAAAATTACTTTTTTTTTAAATACTGTCTTTTTTTAATGAAAGGATTAATTTTTTTAAACTAAGGCTACACTCAAAGTGAAAAATAACCTTAATTTGTACCATTTTACAGGTTACAGGTATGGGTTTCATTTATAGAATGAGTTTATGGAATAACGGTATATTCGACTTTATACATTATTTGTCAACTTTACTTCGTTACGCTCGGTTTATCGTGTGCAAGCAGTAAAAATGGCCGATCGGTTGATGCTGGACATTAATCGCCCGTTAGCGAGGCATTATTCACGGGCACGCGTTGCACCGAATCCGCCACCCTCTCTCACCCTACACATTGCTGCAAAATATTACAACATACGTCCACTACCTTAACAAGTGATTTAGAACTATAATTGCTTAAGTTAAAGCCTAATATTCTACGAAGTTTCACGAACTTACAACACACAATTACACTGTATATCGTTTAACTAATCCAAGGCAATATATCCTCTATTTCCCGATGAATAAAATTAATTCCTTTTTAAATTTCGTTCATACGACCGTTCAGAACTGTTAGTTGTTGCATAAACGATCGGTGTTTTGATCTAAAAATCTATGTTTATATTGAACTTTATTTTGGAGATAATAGAGTTCACGGGGAATTGTGTATTCCGTATTCGGCAATGTATTTATTTATGTGGATTGAATATGGCATAGCATTTATTATGCCAATATCAACAGCCGCAGTTGCATTCGACAATTAATTATTTGTAAACAATATCGGAGGTCGTGCGCGTTCATAAATAGCTTGCTTTTAGTGTAGATACTCCATGTATCTATGTATTATTGAGTTATTACGTAGGTACATAATTATTCAAAACTGTATACTAGGGTGGGCAAAAAAAAACGACTATTTTTTTAACTCTATACTCTGTAAGAAAGGTTGGTATACTCCTCAAAAAAATTCTCTCCAAGTAAGAGCTCTTAATTTTAATAGGAAAGTCTTCCTTAGAAACAAACAGAGATTCATATCTCGGTATTCACTATTTGAAAAAAAAATCTTGTCTCATATATTTGTAGGAAATTGAAATTGCTATTTTTTTGTAAACCTCACCGTTTAAAAGCTATTGAAGTTTGATTATTTATACAATAAAAAAGAAATCTGCCTGAAAATAATCAAACTTCAACCTTGGAGAGAATTTTTTTGAGGTGTCTACCAACCTATTTTTCAGGCTATAATTTTTTTTTTTAAATAATCGATTTTTTTGGCCCACCCTGTAACTTGAATTTTGAGAATGGCTTGGTGATATTACGTTTAAATAGTTTTACTAGTTACGAATAATAAAATAGTTGACCATATTAAACAATTTAGTTGTTTGGTAACAAATAGCAAACATTTAAATATGTCATTTTAATATATGCGTACGTTAAATATGTTTTTATATGTATTTAATATCGTCACAGAATTGAAAAATAAAAAAAAAATAGTCGATTTTTTGGCTCACCATACTGTATACTTGAATTTTGAGAATGGCATGGTGATATTACGTTTAAATAATTTTGCTAGTTACGAATAATAAATTAGTTGACCATATTAAACAATTTAGTTGTTTGGTAACAAATATCAAATATTTAAATATGTCATTTTAATATATGCGTACGTTAAATATGATTTTATATGTATTTAATATCGTCACAGAATTGACAATTACGCTCACCACACATAAGTCACTATTGTATGGAGATGGCAGTGGCCTTTTGGGTCATTAATACGTCTTACACTATTTATTTTAATAAACGTACATAATATGAACATATAAATATTTTAATTCTATATAAAAACGCTTACATACATATACATTGTCTATTGAGTGTATTGAAGAGAGCCACGTGGAGTGCGTAAACCGATCGTCGCGTGTGATGAAGCAGAAGCGTTCAGCTCGATGAAGCATGAAGATACCGCGATAGTGTGGCTCACTAGCTCACTATAGGACTCATGCACCGCACTGGGAGACCAGTAAAGTGAATCAACTAAAGTACACGTTTATATAGCTACAATGTATTTTAACATTTTAAAAATAGATTACCTAGAACGTTAATTCGTTTATAAATGGGCTAAATAAAACGATATTTTTGTTCATTGGTCTCCATGGAAATACCGTCCGCATTGACGAAAAATAATTTCGTACTTAAGTAACATAGAAAAAACATTGTGAGCCGTCGTCGGACGCCCGGCAGATGTAAAACATCAAAATTGTTTTGTACAGGCTTACAACAGGAAATAAATATGGCATAATCGAAAATGAAATATAAAACTATTTTCAAGAATAGATGACTGTTTACAGAATAAACGTTTATATGCATTTAAATCAAAAAATTAAAATTCATAATCATATAGCGTGGTGATGCATGCCGCGGCGAGGCGTCGCCACGCCAACAGTAGGTCTGACCCGGCGCTATAGATATTTTACATCAATTTTTGTTGTGAAATATCTATAGACGAGGGTAAACCTGATTGTTGGCGTGGCGAGACATGGCGACGCGATGCAATGCTTACGCGACTGTGCGCAACGTCTCTTGCCGCACTGAGCTCGCATGCCCATAATGTATACAGTGTTTATTACGTTACACATACACATTCACATATGCCAGGCGTCCCGTGACGGCTCAATTTTTTTTTATTAGAATCTGATTACTCAATAACGAATAAGCGTATGAAGAAGTAACAAAAGGTTAATTAACATCAAATTACTTTAACGACTTAGTTATTAATAGATTTAAGTTTTTCTTGTAGATCCTTTAACGAAAATAAAATATAAAACTATTTTCAGGAATAGATGACTGTTTACAGAATAAACGTTTATCTGCTTTTAATTCAAAAAACTAAAATTCATAATCATACAGCGTGGTGACGCATGCCGCAGCGAGGCGATGTTTGACATCAATTTTTGTTGTGAAATATCTATACACGAGGATAAACCTGATTGTTGGCGTGGCGAGACATGGCGACGCAATGCAATGCGTACGCGACTGTACGCAACGTCTCTTGCCGCACTGAGCTCGCATACCCATAGTGTTTATTACGTTACACATGTGCCATGTACATGTACATCTGCTAGGCGTCCCGTGACGGCTCAATTTTTTTTATTAGAATCTCATTACTCAATAACGAATAAGCGTATGAAGAAGTAACAAAAGGTTAATTAACATCAAATTACTTTAACGACTTAGTTATAAATTGATTTAAGTATTTATTGTAGATCGTTTAATTTTCTCGAAATATATGTAATTAGCTTAAGTATTCGTTATTGAGTAATAAAATTGTAATTAATAAATAATTTATTCTTCATATGTATATTATGAGCCTAAACTGTGACAAAAAAATATATTTTCAATTGTATTTTTATGGTGACTTAAAAAAAAAATTGTTTTATTTGGCCCACCTTAGTAAGTATCACATCATTCTTGCAGAATACACATTGTATGCTGATAAGATGCCATCAAGTTCTAATCATCAAGTAACTATAAGTTATGAGATTGAAGTCTTTAAAAATAATACAATAAAAAGTATTGAGACCTGTAGTAATTAGAAGAGCGTATAGGATCCGATTCCAATCGATACAATCCATTATCAGGAGTTAATTAACATCAAATTACTTTAACGACTTAGTTATAAATTGATTTAAGTATTTATTGTAGATCGTTTAATTTTCTCGAAATATATGTAATTAGCTTAAGTATTCGTTATTGAGTAATAAAATTGTAATTAATAAATAATTTCTTCGCCATTATTCTTCATATGTATATTATGAGCCTAAACTGTGAGAAAAAAAATATTTTCAATTGTATTTTTATGGTGACTTAAAAAAAATAGTTGTTTTATTTGGCCCACCTTAGTAAGTATCACATAATTCTCGCAGAATGCACATTGTATACTGATAAAATGCCATCAAGTTCTCGTTTAATTATCAGTTTATTTTAGTTTGAACTTTTAGCTTGTAGCTATAATTTATGAGATTGAAGTCTATAAAAATAATACCAAAAAAGTATTCAGACCTATAAGTAATTAGAAGAGCGTATAGGATCCAATCCCAATCGATACAGTCCATTATCAGGAGGTTAAAAGTATTAAAAAGGCACGAAATTTTTTAAATAATCTTTACACCAGAAAAAAGAATTCTCTGTTATTTAGAAAATGTATGTCAGTATTTTCCCTGTTGTAGAAGTTTTATTTAAATTTTAAAAGTTTCACTTAATATTCGTGCAAATGTAAAAAGTTAAAATTATTAATAATTATAAAGCATAAATAATATACATATATTCACAAATAAAAGTTTATCATACTTCTGTTTCAAACAACGCATCTGTCGCATTAACTCTGTAGAGTTGGGCTCTCGAATTTAATACTCTCAGAATGAATATGTATAAAGGCGTCAAGTGCTAATCCGGTATTGTTACAATTTTCGCTCCTCGTGACTGATGACGTCAAAACAATACGGGGGTCTTATGGTGTTAGTACACTGTCTAATAACATATTTAATTTTTATTCTTGTTTAAAATACCTTTACGATAAATAGTTGGAAATGGAATGATGTCTTTCAATTTGATTGCATAGACAGTAAATAGCCTAAATAGCGTTCATAACAGTAAGACACTGAAGCTGTGAAGGCCCATCGGGCTAATAGTGTAGTCAGTTCGAAAGAACAAGCGTTCATAACATTTAAATTTAAAATAAGTGGATAACATACCTATTAGGTACGGACGTTAGTAAGACTATTTTATAAGCAAATTGGGTTTTGTTTATTTGATAGTTGAATCTAGGTAGTAAGTATCGAAAACAAAGTCAAGTATCTTAATGGCCTGTAATATTGTATATCTCCCTCTGAACCTCAGAAGGAAGAGAAGGAGAGAGAAAGGGAGAGAAGGAGAGAGAAGGAAAATCAATGTGGTGTCTATCTAGATATCTATAAGCTTTCGAGTTAGCTCCTCATTTCTGTGAGTTGTCTCGATCAGGAAGCCAATTGGCATAGTCTCTGGGCATCTTTTTATTCTTGTTTAAAATACCTTTGCAATAATTTGTTCGTTCATTTTTCAAATAACAATAGACAATTTGATAGCGAAATGGAATGATGTCTTTTACTTTTATAGCATAGATATTAAATAACCTAAATAGCGTTCAGAACAGTAGTCCGGTGGAGCTGTGAAGGCCCATCAGGCTAATCAGTTCGAAAAAAAAGCGTTCATAACATTTAAATTTAAAATAAGTGGATAACTTTGCCATTAGGTACATTTATGTTAATAAATCTATGCTATAAGCAAATTAGGTTTCGTTTAATTGATAGTTGAATCTATGTAGTAAGTATCAAAAACAAAGTCAAGTATCTTAATGGCCTGTAATATTGTATATCTCCCTCTGAACCTCAGAAGGAAGAGAAGGAAAGAGAAGGAGAGAGTAGGAGAGAGAAAGGGAGAGAAGGAGAGAGAAGGAAAATCAATTCGGTGTCTATCTAGATATTTATAAGCTTTCGAGTTAGCTCCTCATTTCTGTGAGTTGTCTCGATCAGGAAGCCAATTGGCATAGTCTCTGGGCATACTTGTGTTACTTTCATTGTATTCCAGATGTTGCAGCATCCATAGTGCAATCGTGGCTAAGAATTCCACATTGGCTTGTTCAGCCACTTGAGCTGGTGCCATCCAACCATGACTATGGTTTAAGACAACTGAAAAACTTTATGATAATTTTTATACATTTTAATAATTATATTCAAATTCATAACAATTTTAGTTTCGATTTTTTTAGCACCTGATTATTACAGTGATAATAATTTAGTGCACCGAGTGAATGCCGTATTTGCCGTGAATTGATTTGGTTTTTTTCCATGTTGCGGCTAAATCTTTGGTATTGGAACAAATATTGAAATTATAGCATGGTGATTGAAGATCTGGTAGTATACGAGAATTACTGCCCTATAAATAAATATATATTGCCAATATATTTATTATTAAGTTTCAGCAACAACACTTACGTTCTCCAAAACCTTCATTATGCGTACGTTGACGTTGTGGAATTGGTTACCCGGTACAGTATTCGCCCTGAGTTATGACATGAGTCTCTTCGAAAAAGAATTGAAATACAATCTTCAAAACCGGAGACGCAACAGCGATACCCCTGGTATTGCAGATGTCCATAGGTGACGGTAACCAATTATCATCAGATGGGCCGCCTGCTTGTTTGCTGCCCTTTAGCATAAAAAAACAACTGTCTTTGAAACGCCTGTCATAGACCTAATGTGTAATGTGTACCACATGGGTGCATCATATCAAATGACATTGTTTTAGAACATGAACATACAAATCGATAAGAAACCTCTAATGAAAACTAAATACTCTAATTATTATTTTCCTTTATAAAAATAATATATATACAATATTATAGAAACACGATAGCAGTGTACAAATTTATAACAATTTTAGTCTCGATTTCTTTAGAACCTGATTATTATAGTGATAATAATTTAGTGCGTCTAGCGAATGCCGTGTTTGCCGTGAATTGATTTGGGTTTTTTCCATGTTGCGGCTAAATCTTTGGTATAGGAACAAATATTGAAATTATAGCATGGTCATTGGAGATCTGGTAGTATACGTAATTCTCGGAATTACCGATATATTGCCAAACTTATTTATTATTAAGTTTCAGCAATAACTTTACGTTCTCCAGGACCTTCATTATGCGTACGTTGACGTTGTGGAATTGGTTACCCGGTACAGTATTCTCCCTGAGTTATGACATGAGTCTCTTCGAAAAGAAATTGAAACACATTCTTCGAGACCGGTAACGTAACAGAGATACCCCTGGTATTGCAGATGTCCATAGGTGATGGTAACCATTTACTATCAAATGGGCCGACTGCCTGTTTGCTGCCCTTTAGCATAAAAAAACAACTGTCTTTAAAATGCCTGTTATAGACCTAACGTGTACTTTTCACCACATCGGTGCATCATATCAGATGATAGAACATGAACATACAAATCGATAAGAAACCTCTAATGAAAACTAAATACTCTAATTATTATTTTCCTTTATAAAAATAATATATATACAATATTATAGAAACACGATAGCAGTGTACGTACACTAGATGCGCAACGTTCATCTAAGGAATTATCAAACAAAAGGCTTAAGTTAGCTTCGACGCCTCCTCTCTTTGAAATGTTCGTATAAAAGATCTCGGCTTAGCAGCTGACGGGCCCGTCGTTTACAGATCACAACTGTTCTAAATTCTATGTAAAGTGATTTTATTATAAACAAATTAATCTTATTTTTACTTTAATTATAGCATAGTTTATTTTTTCATTATTTACTGCTATATACTGCTTTAAAATACCTTATAGGAAATTTATATATACATAACATTATATATATATATCTCTAACAGAAAATTAAATGTCTAAGTAATGTCTTAATAGTTCATTAATTTATGTTACATAATATACAGTCTACAACACAGTAAATACAAATTTAAATCCTTATAATGATCTTATTGGTGTGTCTAAACAATGGCTTTGCTTGACATGTATAAAAATCAAATATGTTAATACAAAGATAATTACGAGGAAACCAATGAAGATAAAAAATTAGTGCTTATAATATAGTATTACGAATTTATATCTTGTTATATTACTGTTGTAGTTTGTCCAACAAAGTTAGACATGGGTGCGATAAAACAGCAACATTATGAATGGAGTACGTAAATTATCGCAACACTTGCAGTTAAGGAGACATCGCCCATTCCTACATCTTAATTAACTACGTCATAAACTCGCAATTGTGTAAGATATAATGGCATATTTGTGTATAAAAGACATAGGAATAGTAACAAGCACTCTATCTTTAGCGGAATAAAGTTTACGAATACTTATCAGTATACTCTGATAATACAATATGCAAAGACAATTTTTAATTTTCCATTGGTTCATACGTAGTAGTATAGCCCCTTAGTGTCTAGCATATTAAAATTGTATTGGACTGGTCACCTCTATTAAAGAACAATACCATCCTAGAACGTTGGGTTAGGATAGGCTGCGATAAAATAAAGAAAAAAGTTTAGGATTAAATGACAAAATTTGTATCGTTATCATTATGCAATAGAAACTTTTTACATAAATCGATTGTTGACGTTCAGATCTCAGTTAATGACTAGTATCGAGACGCCAACTACACAATAC